>NW_011627293.1:78889-128378 GCF_000204515.1 Acromyrmex echinatior
TTTTCGGAATTATCATTTCTGAAATTAATTCATTTTATAAAATATTTAAAATAATTGTAATGCGGATGCTTATATAAATTATGTGCAATGCGGATCGATACTTATATAAATTATAAAGTGAACATCAATGACTACATTTACACGACTCGATTTACACTGAAATTATAACATCGATATTATAAAACTAACCAATCAGCCATTCCTCTGAAGAATGAAATGACTGTGATTGATCAGTTTCATAACATCGATGTTATAACTTCAGTATTGGTGATTTTATAACAAGCTGTCATTCCTTTACGAAAAATTATCTACTATTACCTTTACGAGAAATTTTGTTGACATGTATATAGAGAGTAGTGATTGAGAGTCATAAGAGAGCAAAAAAGCACGCTCTCATATAATCTTAATCATGATCTACTTGATGCTATAAATGTTTCAGAGCATTTTTTAATTGGTCAATTAGTAATAGTATTCCTTTTTCGATTTGTCAATCAAATGCTTCAAAACCTAACTGGTACTATTTTTCACTTTAAAAAAGTAAAATATTATAATACTTGTGTATTTGTATAAAAGACTTGATATTCAACTAATTGGTGCCAAGTTATAATCCTATAAAAATTATGTTACCTTACTTAATCCAAGTGATGTGTTCTCGAATTCATACTCAGAATATAATTCTGTTTCAACCCAAATGACAATATCTTTTTTTTTATTTTTATTTTTAATTCAAGATTAAAAAATATTTTAACGTAAAAAACCAGTGCTGCGTATTGATACGTACGCCAAAATATTGTACATGGATCCTACGACTCACATTTCGCGATTCAGTTATGATCTCATCTTTATTAGCTGAAGCCTTTGGATTTGTTACTGTTTACGTAATGACTTTAATGATCCCTATTGTCATAGGCCAATTCGTTTACTGCTCATGTTTTACATTTTTATGTATTTTAGTATGTTATAATTACGATCTGTGATATTTTGAAGAAATTTTATTACAATCAAAATTAGGTATATTATTAAAATTTCAGATAAACGTCTAAATTCAGGTCCACCCAAGCGTCGTAGAATGAAAGAGTCGAGGGAACTCGTTTCTCAATCTGCAATTATAATAGCCGTTTTTAATTTGCCTATCATCTTATTCGGAAGAATGTAACGACTATGATCAGTTTTATACGGATATTATTAAAGCCGATTAAACGTGCCGTGTAGCAATGATCAATATAACATTATTATTATATAAGTGTCTGTGACACTTATAATAATGCTATATTGATCATTGTTTTTTATTGTATAAAAAAAAATATGAATGTTTCCATACAGCGCGCGAAGAAGTTTACAGTAATATTGTGTTGCAACATTGCATATTGCAACATATTTAGATAGATCTGAATTCAGAGTGCTAGCGTCTATCTATTTTTTGTTATTTATTCTTCATTTCGTTCTATTTAGACTTAGACAGCGGAAAAGTGAAAAGCTTCAGCTCACGAGCCGAGTTTTGGACAGGTTTGATATATAATATATTTCATATACAATACAATATATATATATGTAAGTTTATTATTATTTAAATTTATAAAAATTAAATTTACTTCGCCGGTATTATAGTCCAAATGCTACCACGATTGAGCCTTGCATTTTAGCATAGCGAACTTGTGAAAATGTAAGATTGCAATTTCAACAACTATTGGGTCATCTAAAAAGTATCCGCGATACTTTGTCACTAAATATATGACCATTAACACACATCTAGTGACAAAAAACCGGATACTTTTTAGATGACTCAATACTTTGTCCTCGTATGACTCACATAAATGGGTAGATTTTTATGTAAGAAAAAGAAAAAAATACTAATGTAACGGTACTCAAAATTTTATCATTTCTGATGTACAGTATATTTATAGTATAACGTGAACTATAGATTTTTTTCTATAGGTTAAATTCTTCCAGGAGAGATAAAAAGGAAAAATTTCAGGCATACGTATCATTTTTATTGTGACACAAGCAGCATTCACTTCGGTCGTGTCAATATAGACTACTTTTATGTGTTTTATATTTAAATATCATATATCATTAATCGTTAGTATTCTTTGTAAAATTTAGAGATTTTTGAAGTATGTATTATTTTTATAATATATGTATATTTTATATAATATATATTATGGTTCGTATTCAGAATACGGTATTTTTACGGTGTTAACGTGTATTTAACATATACCTAGTGAAAAAGGACCATTAAATTGATCTCAGTCAACATTGATTTCATGACTTACTTCTTGCTGGATATTTCACATTATGTATACCATAGAATTTCAGACATAAAATCGCATATTTATCGATAAATAAAAGTGCGTTCTGAATACTAAGCTATACATATATTTTATATGTGTAATGTATGAAATATTTATTATACATGTATTAGGTGTTGGAATTAATTCGTAGCGTTTTACAAGTGATGGGAAGTACTTTCATTAATGTATTTTTTAATGCTCATGTGAAATAAATAACATTCTTTCATTAAAAACGCTACGAATTAATTCCAACACCTAATATATACATGTGTGTGTATATATGTTCTTATTAATTTTATCAAAACTCGTATAGATACGATTAGATTACTTTTCGTTGTTTCAGTGACCCACATTGTGCAACAAGTGGAGCAATGGTCAAGTCTATAACTATGTAAACTTTCTAAATAGAAATTTCGTAGATTCTCTTTCTAGCATAGTTTGCATAGACTCGTTAGACGTACAGTTGTCTGTACTCTTTTAACATTGAAACACAAACTAAGAAATGGATATAAATATTATGCGCCACTTTTTCATCTTAATCTCAGTGAATATAATATTAACGTCATTATTATTAAATTTGCTGGAATCTTATTTACCTACGTTTATAAAACGTGCCTTTCTCTACGGCAAATTTAGTGTAAAGACACCTCACACAATAGCAGCAAAATTCGAAGTGCCCAAAAGGTAAATTAAAATCTTACATATTTTTTTACAAAAATTTAATGACTTAATTTAACAATAATTTATTAAAAATATATTATGTAGTACATATTATTTTAATTATTATTTTAAAGATATTTTTTTAAATATCAAATGTACGAGGGCAAGGTGAAAAGTTCTCGGCCTAATCCATAGATGGTACATTGAGTACATCATGGAGAAATAAATGTATTTTTAAAGTAAAAAACTTATTCTTTCACTTCTAGGCCGAGAACTTTTCACCTTGCCCTCGTACATGTATGTAGTCTTTTATCTAATGCTCAAATTATTAAAAAAATTTTTGTAGATGGTTTAAACATTTTTATATGTTTTGTGCACCACTGATGACTATTACTCTTTGCTCATTTTCTTACAAATATCTCTATAATATAAATATACCTGAAATTGTGTTTACATTGTTAGACACATTATTAGGAACATCTAGAAAATCATTACGTATGTTCTTTTTAAATATTTTTTTGAATATACATATTTATTAAGAATGCCATTAATTCTATATTTATATAGATATAGATATATAGATAATTATTTTTTTAGTACCAGCAGAAGATGCATTTCTGGCTATTGTTGTATTTAATATACATTGTTGGAAAAGAGTTTATGAGTCATGTTTCGTTAATGTGTATAGTAATCAAAAAATGCATGTATTCCTTTATTTCATCGGATTTGCGCATTATATCGGAATAATTCTGTGTATATTAGGCGAATCTAAAGGATTTGTTAAAGGTAATTTGAAAAAATTTACAAATTTACTACTTTCTAATTACTTAAGAAAGTATCTATGTATAATTATATATGAACAATATACTTTTATATATAGAATAACTAAAAAAAATCTCGTAATGGTGAAATATCTGGAAAACAAAGGATTTTTGTATGCAATTTTTATATGAAATATTTTTCTCAATATATTATACTTCTTTTCGAGATATTTTATTGGTCCAAGACTTTTTCTAATTCTGTATGTATATATATAAATATATACATCAGAGTTGGGTAGTTGACTAGAAAATTAGAAATTAAATAATAAAGTTAAAGTAATAATTTATCAACTATATTAGTTATTTTAAATATTAATTTATTAACTTTTCTGTAAGAATTAAAATTGTTTCATTTTGAATCTAAAAATGCTAATTTTTAAATATTATTATAAACTAAAAGAAAATTTTACGCGTGCGTGCGTGTGTGTGTGTGTACAATTATATTGTAATTTTTATAATATAATTGGAAGGGTTAAAATTGCAAAAAATTGCAGCACTATAGAACATAATATAAATTTAATATTAATAAATTTTATTTGTAATTTAAGTTTATTTGAAATAACAAAGTAAAATTTTCTAGAAGAAATTTATAAAAAATTTTATGAAAGGAAAGAATATTAAGTTTTTTAGAGATTTGATAAAAAAAATTTTTAATTAGGTTGATAAGTTAAAGAGAGGTTGATAAGTTAAAAAGTTAATATGTTTAAAATAACTTATTAATAAGTTATTAACTTTTGACTTTTTTTATTATTTAATTTAACTTTTTAATTAAAAAAATATATATAGTATGTATATTATATGTATATGTGTGTGTGTGTGTGCGCGCGCGCGTGTGTATACACACACACACACATATATATATACATATGTATAAAATTTTTTTCGTTAATAGGTTCGTACGCAACTTTGTTTCTACACAAAATCACAACTGTGAAACTAGTTTGTGCATTTATATGTTTATGGGCGTCGTATGAACAATTGAAAACAAATTTTATTCTTGCAAGACTACGTAAAAATTCTCATGGTGACATCGTATCTCTTGAACATAAAATATCACTTGATGGTCTATTTAAGTATATAGCAGGTCCATTGCAATTGTGGGAAATAATTATATATTTAATGCTCTCCGTAATTCTTTGGCAAGCTTCTACATTTCATTACATTACTTTTTGGGTTATATCAAATCAGGTAAGAAATAGAAATCAATAAGAAATGTTTTTTGATAAAAAGAGATCAAGTATGTATGTACAAATTTTTTTTTTTTTAGGTGGTATGTGCATATTTGTCTCATCAGTGGTATCATAAAACATTCACAAATTATCCAAAAGAGAGAAAGATTATAATTCCTTGCATATGGTGAAACTTTTAATGCGAAATTGATATGTTATTGATTGAAAACGATATGATTCAATAATTTATATATTTAGTTATAATATGTATACTAAAACAATAAGGGCATATATAGGCATACTAAAAATGAATAAATAAAAATTCTAATGAATAAATTGGTTCAATGAATTTTCATCCTATATTAATTTAAATACATTTCTATGTACTACTTTTGTTTTATTGTACAGTATTAAATGCGGATTTTTTATGTTACATACAATATATATAATGAATGTGATACAACATTTATAACAATATAACTTTTCATTTGTAAAAAAATCTTCCTAATTTCGTATTCCATATGGAACTGCCAAATATTTTTCGTTCAATAAATGATGTATGAAGATATTTCCTTTCTATTTAGTTATTTGAATAATAAACTGAAACAAACAAATTATTCTTCCCTGAGATACAAATATAATGACAATTCTTATAAATATAAGTAAAGCATGATGATATTACTGAAATCTTTTTACTTTTACAAATAATATCATCATGCTTTAAAATGTTGAATTTGTTTATAATATATTAAAAATAAAAAATTTATAACACACATACGTACCTATATGGATAGCCTTGAGCCTTGTTCCTAAATATTGACAGAAGAAGACTAAAGAAAATTGCCACTAATCCTGCACCTATCACAGCTAATATCTTACGCTTCTTAACATCTCCTTTACGAGCTGCAGCCTCAGTCATTAAGATCATTCCTAACACCACTGCTCCATCTTTTTATATGTAATTAAGGTCTATATCATAATATAAAATATACATGAACCTAGTTTTTCTATACTTTTGTAATTTAATTATTTTTTATAATTTCTGAATACAGCAAAAGGATACTCATAACCATAACAATATAGGTTTCCACTATAAATTGCCCTTGAGAAGATCCATGAATATAAGCTACATTGCCATTTGGTGATTTATGAACAAAAGGTGGTCCTCTGATATGATTCCACATTTGTCCAGAGGTCATATTTATGGCGAAGAACTGAAAACAAATAAATCAAAATTATTTGTTAAAACGAAAAAAGTAATCGAGGAAAAATATATTTACCAAAGCACAGAATCCCCAAAGATTTTTGTTGTAAATGAAATCCAAGTTATTACGTCTAAGATATAAACCAACTGCTACGATAACTATAAGCAGTCCTAATCCTACTGTACCCGAGTAATTTGGTGGTCTAAATACTCTGATCTGCAATCAACGATAAATCAATATTGTAAATAATTTAGAAGTCAGATAAGAAACATATGATGACAGAGATTAGAACAATTTTAGTATAATAAATGTGACACAATACAATGACTGCTAACAACATTACCTGAATATCTGTGCGTTCACCTATCCATTTTGCTATTGCTTCTGCACCAAATCCTACTCGCTGGATATCCATAGTATCAGCAGCTTTTGGTTTACCTTTAGGTGGAAAATGCATATATACTGGTGCAGTATTCAACTTCATCTGTGATAAGAAAATTTCATATTAATTATATATTTATATATCCTTGTATGTTCTACTTACCAATCGAAAAACATCTGATCCTTCGTCAAAATCGATAGAGGCAAAGAACAACTTGTTGGAGTACAAGGCAGAATATCGGAAGGAATTCGCCACTATTGTAAATTCATCGTTGGCATGCCTAACGTTATATTGAAATTATTAATACACATAGTTTTTATTAATACTTACTTAATGAACTTATTCAAGCATAAATGCAAGTTAGTTCACCTGCAAATCTGACACTGTCTCTGAGGCGCCATGGCAGTAAACATAACAATAATAGAATAATTCCTTGGAGGAGCTTTAATATACTGTTTAAATTTTGACCCATTAAATTTCAATATCGGTTTTTTCAAAGTCATCTCGGTTAATTGTTGTACACGTTCAGCCAAGGAGGTACCTTGATTCTGTAAGAATAACATTTCAATCACATTTTGTAAGCATATTGAGAAATTTGGTTAGTTGAAGTTGAATGATAAATGTGTGGTATAAGAAGAGTTCTTACGTTTTTCGTTCTATATTGACAAGTGACATAGCTTAAAACGAAAAGAAAAATGAGTACAATATAGAGCTTATATTTCATCGTAAACCAAAGTTTAGTACGCGGAAACTCAACGAGGTTAACAATTCCACCGGCGATGCATTAGCCAGCAGTAGCGGCCACTGGTTATCACGTAGACCACTATAGCTGAGATCAGTTGATCCACCGGGTACACGTGGCACTCGTCGTGCACGTATTCCACTACATTCCACGAATACGATTCGAGGTTGAGACTTGAGTCTGAGACTTAGGTTAGGAGTGCAGGAAATTGGGACTCGGCCAGATTCGGCTAGATTCGGCCAGACTCGACGAGACGTTGGCGAATCGTAACACGACGCGAGCTGTTCGCCTTTCTTTATGCTGCGTTTACAACACACGCTTATGGGCCGATCTTATCAACTCTGATCAACATAATCGATCGATTAATAGCGTTTTTCACTAGCAAAATTAGTGCGCATTCAGTGCACATTAAAGCTGTTATATATTAACTTAATCTGACTGTAAAAGTGAGAGATCTCAATTAATGAAATACCTAATATATTTTATCAAATACCATAATTACCATTAATAAAACGTATTAAGAATTTCGTAGTTTAATTCGTTTCTATTATATATTTTTATTAAACGTACATCTTTATGTCGATTTGTGTACGACTTTAAAGTGCACTGAGTGTGCACCAGCTATAAGTGTCAACCGTGATTGGTCAATTCTGCTGAACAGTAAGTGCAATTAGTCATTCCAATGTAACAATCAATCGATTAAGTTAATCGGAATTAGGGTGCAGTCGAGTTGTCGCTATGAATGCTTCGAAACATTTTTTGATTGGTCAAGTTAGTAAAATTCTTTCTTCCGATTGGTTAAAAAATGCTTCGAAGTATTTGTAGTGGCTCGAAAACTCGACCACACCCTTAGTGAAATCGGTTATATGTTTACAAATTAATATTTTCCATTTAAATAAAAATACAAATCGACACAAATATCATTCTATTTTTTTTTACATTGCTATAAGAAACAAAGGGAGCTTTTCAGCAGAGGCATAAATCGATGTAAGAGTCATTCCGTTTTTGTTTCTTGCTGATTATTGAACAAGGACAGAATGATTTGTGTCAATTTGTGTCTCTTGCTGGAAAGCTCCCAAAGATAGAATGACACATTTGTGTCTCTATTACTATCAATTATCACCACTCACTGAGCGTTCAGTAGCTGGAATTCTTGCATCTGTTTGATCAAGATTGTTTAATCTTACGAAACATGCCAATTATGAATCAGATACAAGAGCTCACTGAGCGTTCAATACTGAACAGGGTTTTTGACTGTTTTCGAAGATTCGAAGCTTCGAATTTTTTCAAAACTTTGAACTTTTTCGAAGTTTCAAAAATACATTTGTATGAATGATAAATTTATTCAGGAAATGCTAAAAATATTACAAATAAAATGAATTAATTAATATATGTATATGCTAAAACATGTGACATTTTAAAAAAATTTAGAAATGTTTTAAAACCTGAAGTATTATATATAATCAGACTTAATGTAAATAGAACTTATTGTAGAACAAATCGAAATAGTTTTCAATCGGAAATTATTTTGTTTTCCTAAAAAAAAAACATAATAGAAATCTAGGAATAATTAAATAATTCCATATATGTATAATATGAGGAAGAATATCTCACTTCTCTAAAACAACCCAATAAAGATAATTCAAAAAGCAAAAATAAAGTCATTCTCAAATGAATAAAGCATTTATAATAAATTAATATGATCGAATTTTTGCTTTACTAATTATAAATTTTGCTTAGCATAAGACAATAAATAATTTTTAGGGTTAGAAAATTGAGACAAAATCATAAAACTCTTGAAAGTAATAAAATCCATGAAAGTAATATATACCCATTACTATTATTATTGTATTAAACTAATAATTATATGTATAATTATTGTATAACTTCGAAGCAAATGATAAATCACCAGCTTTAGTACTGAACGTATCCATCGGTTGCACATTCTCATAAACTCATGCACTCATTGGCCGCTTTCGCAGCGAATCGTCGCCGCGCTGGAGAATAACCGCCGTTTCAAATTAAAATAACCGATTCAGCGAGTCGAGTCAGGTAGGGACGTGGACTAGCAACGTGCAGTATCGCGCAGTGTTTGGCGCGATTGTGCACGATTGTGTGCGGTCCGTACTGGTCCGCATTGTTTTGCTCTCGCGTGAGCGAGAGGTGCATGCGAACGGAATAACGATAACAGAACAGAAGAACGGTGCAACGGTTGGTCTACGCGTAATTTTTATCCGCAACGACTGTCTAGCGACGATCCCGCGCGAATCCGTTGACTTGGTACGGGAAGAAAATCGCGCGCGCTCGCGCGAGTAACGACGAGGATGTCCTTCTCCAAGGCGAGAATACAACGGTTCAACGAATTTGGCAGTAAGTCGTTATAGCGATTAACAAGTACCTGCTGCATGCTGATCTATTCAGCCTCTTGTCGATTAGTACCTGCATCCTTAATTAATAGTATCTCCTGCTTTTTCGTTCGTCTCTATACTTAGGTTTATTTTTTATTCTTTTATTAGACTAGAATTCTTTATTGCACTAGAATTCTTGTTTTCGCCAAGTCAAACATATGTCTATCTCATTTTAAGTTCCAAAAGTGTACATTAGTTCAAGCACAAAAAACGGATCATTTGTTGTTAAGTTTTTGTTGATGCTCTGCTGGGACGAACGTCTTCGTACTTTGGTCTGGGTCGGTGTTGTGTGGTAATTTTTAATTTTTTTGAAGTTCTGATGAAATTCGCCGAGGCTTGTCTCGTGCATTGACTCCGTGATTTATCTCTCTTTATCATTTTATTTTGATGATTGTAACATCTTCGATACTGTATAAAGAAGATGAAAGATTAGAGCTGCATTTGGCGCTGCTATTTTATGTCTAATGAACGATAAAGAAAGAAATTATAACCTTACAGCACGTGTCTACTACAATCTAAGGCTCGGTTGCACACCAACGTTTGATTTTAAATGAGGCTTAAAACTCTCTATCTCTTCCTCTCTTTCGACTTTAAAGAGAGGAACTGCGAGTTTTAAGTCTCGCTTAAAGTTAAAGTACGTTGGTGTAATCGGATCTAAAACCTTTCAGTGAATTGTCACTCACAAGAGTGAAATCTCATTCTTAAATATTGAAAATTAAGCCACTCTTTTTGAAGTGAGACTCCAAAGAATTTAAAGAGTACATGCCTGTTGCTGAGAGGTTGATATTCTCGAGATTTAATCGCGTATTTTGAAATGAGATAAAAGTTACAAAGATGAGCAAATTCAGATATTGACGAATTAAATTATAAATATTCCAGTAAATTTACTCACTTTTATAATTTTCACCTCGTTTCAAGGTATTGTAATCGAGTTCGCGACATTGATGACGTTCTGACGATCTTTCTTTTTTCTTTACGTGCGCGTTTTTCTTTATCGATATGTCTAACTGTATACAATCTATTGTATCTATTGTTATTAATAAATTGTTGTGTGAAATTTTTTGAGTACAGAATAGTTTTTACTATAATGAAATTGAATTAAGTATTGTATGCGTTAATTGCATTAATGATTTAATAGGACAAGTTACTGCAATGAATTTCCATAAAACGAACTGAAAATTCAATGGGATTTGTTCTAATATTTTTTAAATTATTTTGCATATTTATAAGTGTGCGTAACTGCGTTATGGCGGGAAAATCTTAACGCTGAACGTGAAGCTTTAACCGTCTTCGGTGTGTATATTCTTTATGGTACTCTCGATAATTTCATCTTTTTGTAACATAGACTTATTGTGAATCAATCTTTTCATTTTAAAATGAAATTCCAGAGGAATTCATATTATCTTATTATAATTTTTTTATATTTTATATACTCTTATCATTTAAATGAAAATAATATATGATAATTAAAAAAAATAAATAATTTCCTAATTATGATATATAAATAAATAAGTAAATAAATATATATTTATTTTCCATATAAAATTTTAATGTAATATAAATATTTTAAATACTTTCAAAATTTACTTAACTTAGACAATCTTTCGTATTTTATATTTAAAATTTGGAAGACGGGAGAGATATTTTTTATAGTACGTTAATTTATAAAAACAATTACTATACGTCTTGTAATTAATGAAGAGAGTACAAAACTAACGAGAGAGCCTCACGAAGTGTCAAGTTTTAATTTAAATGAAACTTTGTATATTTATATTTTACATAAATAGATGAATTTAGGAAATATCAACAGCGACAAATAATTTTAAGTTTAGGGAAATTTTAAGTTTAGTGAAATCACTTTTTAAATGTAGTTTTCCTTTTTTTTGGTTATATATACTTCAAAAACTATTTGAGATATCAAGAAATGTCTAATATAAAAGTTTTATAATAAAATTATTTCTATTTATCTACATCACTAATATTTTTATTTATCTACATCAATAATATTTTTAACATAAATTTTTTCAAAATTTGTTTTTAAAAATATTTTTTCAAAATATTGACGTAGCTAAATAGATAATTTTATTGTAAACTTTTGTATTAGAAGTTTTTTGATTAAATGGTTTTTAATATATAACGGAAAAAGCTGAAAACTTTATACTTTATTTATTTTATAAGGAGTTATTTCACTCCTTAGAATCTTTTATTTGCTGCTATTGATGTTTTCTAAATTCATCTATTTATGTAAGCTATAAGTATATAAAGTTTCATTAAAATCAGAATTTAACACTTCGTTTCTGTGTAAGATACAAAAGAAATAAAAAAAATATATAAAATCCAATCTTACAAGTCATATCTCATGCACAATATGAATATTAAAAGTAGATATACATTTATACTTTCTATATTACTTTTATCGATTGCATATATTTTATCTAGTTTTGACAAATCGCATTGAATGCTCTTTGGTGTTTTCTGATGTACGACAATCGTCAAGACCACGCGATCGCTAATTCGTTTTATCCTTTAGTAACATCTGTTTTGTGATTGTTGTTATTATTCTTGTCACTTTTTGTTCTTTGTAGCTCCTGTTGTATGTAGCTATTCTCAAGTAAAAGGTAGGCAGCACAATATTTTATTCGTTATATCCCTATATCTTATCTTTATATATCGCTGTGTCTGCCCTTTAAATTTCTCATATATTGATTCTCTCCCTCTCCTTCGTCATAGAAGAAAGCGCGCGGTAGACAATAAAAGAAGACATTTTATCGTGTACGGACGCAATGGGGAACGTTACTGGCTACACCTGGTTATTCTACGACCCCATAGAGATATGTCCCTTGCATTCAGAACAGCTGTCTTTCCCATTTGCGCCTGCTTCTCCCTATGCACGATACGTTGCGCCAAAAGGAAGTCTCACTTAACACTGTCTTTCTTCTCTTTTGTTGTTGCAGCGTCTTGCGTCTGGTATATCATTGATATATTACGCAATATTTAAGAACAAGCTATATTTAAATCTTCGTGTCCTGTAAGGATACGATAATTGAATTAAAACGCATAAGAATAATTGGTCCTGATTATCAATCTGTTCATCTTAACGTGAGAACTTGTTATAGGATTTATCTATTTTAATCACATTCAAGACTATTAAATTAAAAGTAAATCCGATCTGCTTATTATATAAAGTCGTTTCTTTGATTAATTTGATTTTTTACATATATATTCTTAAAAAAAAAACTTCTGTTTCGAATGATAATAATGAGTTTTTCTAAAATTTGTAATTAGTATATTTTAAGATTATCAAGGAAGTATATACTTTATTAAAGATAACCGTTACTTAAAAGGAAAAAAGTAAGACATTTGCAAATATATATAGTATATTACGTGGACATACTAATAATTGATAATTATGATTGAAAAAAAGGACTTAAATTTTTGTGTATTATTTTAATTCGCTAATGTATGCATGATTTCGCAGGTGATGCACCTCCACCAGGCTTTTACGATCCGAAATTCGACAATAAAGTGAAAGGAGCTATTATTGAGAAGTCCGATAGGTTTTTAGATAATAAAAGCACAAGCAGCGCAGAATGCAATGCATCAATTGTATCAATAAAGAGTAGTGCCACGGCTCCTATTTTCCGGGTGGTAAGAATTGTCACAAATTTTGTTATCACTTATGAATTATAATTGTAATATCTGAGAAATAGAAAAAAGATCTGAAAAAAAAGATCAAATTATATTATTATTGAAAAATAATGAATTATAAAATTCTGAATTGTGTATTATTAATTATGTTTTAAATTAAAATTAAATTTATAAAAGCACAGTTATTCGCGTTGTTTTATGATTAAGTAGCGTGATAATATAGAATGTATTTGAATAGAAATGTATGTGCATGTACATATATAAAAATGTACGTTTTTGAAAAAATATTGTTACATTAAAATATAATATTAATATGATTAAAAATATTATTAAATCACGTAAAATATATTTTTACATAGCCTCAACTGCCACCGAAGCGGTTGATCACAAAATCAATGGGATCAAATTATCCCAAATTAAAAACTCCACAACCTTTAACCAAAAGTCAAAATATGAAATATGAATCTAATCAGCAACTTGCGGATCTCCAAGTAGAATGTTTGAACAAGGATAAGACTATACAGGAACATGAAAAACATATCGAGGATATGAAAGATGAGATACGGAAATTAGAAACCGAATTGGAGGAATTGCGCAAGAAACAAGATGAAATAGAAACACAACATATGAAAGATATAGAAACAATGGTTAATATAATATCTTTAAATAGAAATTTATTATTAACTAGAGTCAATACACTGTATTTTCAAAATATTTTTAATTTGCAGGCTAAGTTACAACAGGATGTAATAAACAGTCATGATGATAAACATCAAGCAGAAATGCAGACACTTCGCTCTCAATTATTAGAAATGACTAAGGAAAAAGAACGAGAGATTTTATCGCGAAAAGCAATGGAAAAGGAACTCAGAAGTCGTGCAACCGAACTATCAAAAGGAATAACAACATTAGAAGCTGAATTGAATGCCAAGAAAGAAGAGAATAGAACAAAGGTAAATTAAATTACTTTATTTTAGGAGTGTGAAATGGATTGCTGTATTAAGAAAGAACTTTTTTTTTATTTCGTTTTGTTTAACAGATTGAAGCTCTTGAAACGCATATTGAAGAATTATTAAATAAATTGGAAATAGTGAAACGAGATCGTGATATCGAAATAGAATTATTACAAAAAGAAAAATGTCAACTCGATCTCTGTGTCACAAATTTAACTCAAGAACGATCTAATCTTGAATCTACATTAGAAATAAAGCAGAACGAAATTTCAAAACTTGAAGTTGAATTGTCTGCTCTGCAACTCGAATCACAAGAACTTAAAGAGCAATATGGAGAACTTGCCGACAGTTACGTTCATAAAATTTCCGATTTTACTAATAAACATGAGGAAGAAATTAAACATTTGAAAAACGACTTTTTAAAAGAAAAAGAAGAACTCTTAATGCAAAATGCAGTTTATAAGGAATGTGCATCAAACATGGAAACCAAAGCAAATAAAATGGAAGAAATAAACTGTTCTCTCACGGAAGAATTGAAAAATCTTCAAAATATTCATACAGATGTGCGTAACCTCTGTAAATATGCAATTTTATTGTTATGTATTATATATTTGTACTTATATACAGATACACTTTTGTGTAAATGTACAAGTAAGGCATTTAAGGAAAATGATAATCAGAAAATTTCGAATAGAACAACTTTTGCTAAGTAACCTATTACGTCTGGCAACACTATTTAAGGCGTTATGTTTTTTTTTGTTTCGTCAGCACCAGTGTCTTGATTTTTTTTTTTTTTTTTTTTTTTAATAGAAATATGTCAAAGTTTTTACCATCCAGTGATTATTGATCCAAAATGAGTTCAATAAACAATAAACATATTGACATGGTTTATAA
The DNA here is from genome assembly GCF_000204515.1 of Acromyrmex echinatior. The sequence continues at coordinate 94,063 of NW_011627293.1, forward strand.
CATTCTCTGTTTTTTCAAGGCATGTATCGGTCAATGCACTACAGATGTGTAATATTTGTAATAAGATTGTTTGCCATTTTTAACATTTATTGTAATGAAACAAAAATAAACAAAATTAAAAAACACGATTTTTTATTTTTCCTAACTTTATAAAAATTAAGCAACATGTAACAAAATTAAAAACTGACTCCAAATGTTTTAAGAAAATGCTGAACATGGGTTACTTAACAAAAATTATTCAACCAATTTATCACTTTTTTAAAGTTTTATGGAAACATCCTTGATGCATTTTTAATTTCTTTTTATTCTTTAGGTGACTCAACGTTTACAAGAAGCTCAAAATGAACTAAAGCTTTCAAATGAGAGACATAACACTATGATGGAAAAATATAAAAAAGATTTTATTGATATGACAAATACACACGCTGAAAACAAATTAAAATTGGAGAAAGTATTAGAGAATGCCGCAGATGAATACTTTAGGGAAATAGAAAATGTACGATGATATATATATATATAATATATAGAGCGTTTGCTTTAATTGTATTACACATATGCACGTGCGCACACACATTTTTATAATTCATTTTTTTTTACAATAATTTGTGTGTGTGTGTGTGTGTGTGTGTGTGTGTGTGTGTGTGTATTTGTGTATATATGTATATATTTTATACAGATTAAGAAGATGCAAGATGAAGAAATAGAGGAATTAAAACGAATTTCTGCTAAAAAAATCGAAGAGGAAACTGAACAAATAATGAAGCATGCTCAGAAAATGATCGAACAAATGGAAGCTGATAAACGAGATATACTAACAGCATGTCGCACTGAGAGCACGGAACAGGTGAAAAAAACAATTATTGAGTGCGACGCGAAAGTAAGCAGATTACACGTGCGTAGAATGCCAAACATCACTGACTAATCATTCGTTTTCTGTTAACCTTTGTGTGAATGTCAAGACATTATACACCTTATAAATTGTTATAAAATGTAATTCTTATTTTATAGATGTTTTTCTGTGAATATTATATTTTTTTCTCTTTGTCTATGTGTGCTCCTTGTGATGTTTGAAAAAATGTTTATGATAATAGAAAAGCGTATTCCTAGATATTAAAATAGAATTTTTCTTTAGGTCAGTGCCATGGTTGAAGAAGCGCGAAATACTGTAGAAGAGGAGATGCAACTTGCTAATGACAATTATAAAAGATGTTTGCTTCGTATGGAAGTAGAGCGTGCTGCATTAGACGAAAAACTTTCTCAAAGAGATATTGAAATCACAAAACTTTCCACGACACTCGAGGAACTAAGATCATCCGTGGAAACACAGGTGATTATGATAATGCTAATGTTAGTAACATTATTCATAATATAATATTATCATGTCATAAATTGTGATTGTTAGGCAAGTTTTAGTCAAAGTTTGCAAACTGAGTTGGATAAAGCAGAAAGTGAATTGGCGGAGAAGAAACAAGAATTGAGAGCTTTAAAGGATCACATTAGATCAGAAGCGGCCGAAATGGTTGCTAGGAAGAAAAGGTTAATTTCAACAAATTTGATTTTCATAATGCTAAAAATTTTTATCTACATATTTTATTTTGCTGAGCGATTATTTTAATTATTTTAAATATTTAGATTTGAACTAATTATGGCTGAAAATCAAGCATCTGTTGCTGCGCTTACTAATCGATTGGCTCAAAGCAGCGCTGAAGTGGAAAGATTACAATATGAAGTCAAACGTGGTGAAGACTGCATACGCGAACATAAAGAACTGCTTACTGCTATGCGTTCCAATTCGCAATTGGTGCACGAACAAGTTAATTCTTTCATGAAAGACTTAGATGCTCACAGAGATCTAGTAGATCAACATCAGTCTGGTAATATATCTCAATTTGATTCGTTAAAATCTATCTTTGAGACAAAAATACAAAATCTAAAACAGAATGCCACAAAAGAAATTACAAGACTTGAAGATGATTCTAAACTGAAAACTATATTAAATAATGAGGTAATACGCTTGTTATTGGAATTATTTTGATATTACATTTGTAATTTATGAAAATATTTACATTTTTCTAAAAGTTGATCTTTTAATTTGATTTTTCCATCGTAGTTGAGAATACAACTTGAAGAAATGACTAAAAGTATCAGTGAGGCACAAAGTGCATTACTAGTATTAGAAGAACAAAATGATGTTAGAGAAATTGATATTTCACGAATGCAGCTAGAAAATAATAAAATTTTGGATCAATTAGAGAGTAGCGAGAAAGCGTTAGAAGAAAATAAACGATTATTTCAAAATCAAGCAAAACAACATAAAATTATTATAAATGAAGTAAGTTTACATATAATGTTAAATTAAATTGTAAATGAATCATTGGTCATTATTAATGGTGCATTATTAATGTAAATATGAAATATATAATTTATAGGCAAATTCTCGAATAGAAGAGCTTTCTGAAAAAGCTAAACAATTTGAAGAAATAGAAAAAACTGCAAAGGTAATATTATTTTAATCAATAAAACTTATTGTTACATTGAAATTAAATTATAAATAAACAGTCAGGAAATAACAATGTCTTTTATTACAGGAAACCACTTTATTATTAGAGCAAGAACGAATCAAATGGAAATCTTCGGAAAATGAACTTATTCAGCAACTTAAAGAGGAAATAACACGACGAGAAGAAGCTGACGAGTAAGTTTAATATAATATATTTTTTATTATGAATTTGAAAAATAATGACTTATTTTCTGTAGAGAGATCAAGAAATTAGTAACGATGAATGAAGTTCTTAAGAAGGAATACAAAGAAGTTATTGAAAAATATGCTGACGTAATTGGTCATCAGAATCCTAAGCAAAGAATTAAACATGTTATTCGGCTAAAAGACAAGAACTATGAACTGGAACAGGTGTGTGGTATCATCCCGCTTTTTGCAATTTTTGTGATATCTTCTTTGGCTTTTTGCTTTTTTTCTGTACGATATTTTTAATGGAATTATCATATTTTTAATAGATGTTAAAAAATTTATAAATATAATCTGTATATAATTTTATAATTTGGGCACTCAGATAGGCTTAATAAGTGATGCGATTGTTGTTGTACAATTGTGGAATTTTGGTTCATGTATTTAATTATGTAAATAATGTTGAAGTCTACTTGTGCTCTCCATTTTGTGAAGTTCCAGAAATAAACATTTTATTCTTTTATTATAGTGATTATGATTTTCGCTTTTTTGTGAATCAATTGTAATCTCATAAAGTAATGTTTCTTTATATTACTCTCCTGCTATTATATTTTCATATAATTATAATACAATAAGAGACTGAAGACAATGCGAAAATAAGATTATTTCGCGCATGTGTCATTAAGATAAAAACAAAGACTAAGGAGAAATTTTATACTAAAGAGAATGTTTGATTCTAAACAACTTTACAAAGAGGAGATTTGACTACATTATTTTTCTAATTATATTTTATAGAATGGATTTTATAGAAATAAATATTTTTGTCTTTAAGCAAATCTAAATTGCGTTTTTATTTATCCAATAAAGCTCATGATTATTATAAATTATGATTATTATTATAAGTATCGCATTTATATTTTTGTATATTTTTTCTTTTTATATCTCTGACTGAAAATGATTTTTTTAGGAATTGCTAACCAAGACCAGATTAGTGGAACAACAACAAAAGACCATAGAAAAATTGAAAGCAGAAGAAAAGCGATCTCATTGGAAAGGCAAGGAAAATGTAGGAATGGTACATTCAACTCCTATTTCTTCTCCTCATAAAACGTTGACGCCATTGAGGGATCGAAACGATTAATTTCAAGCAATAGTTCAATAGCTTGTCTTCTTAAATTATTAGATTACAAATATTCAATTTGAATAATCGTGCTCGAATAATTTCCTAAATAATGGAAAAACGGTTACTGCTAAATATTAGAGGAAAATCGCTGATACTTATACATTTTTTAAAGAGACACTCTCTTATAACTCGGTGGGAAAATTTCCCCTTTTCAAAAAAACTTGCGTTACGTGTTTATGTCTTGCTAAATAGGATGAAGACAAAAAAATATTTTGCAAAATAAAAAGATCTAGAACATATATACATTTACTTGTAGATGTTTTGTGTAGATGACTTCTGATGAAAGAAAAAGAATAGGAATATGTCACATTACTGCCTGACTTATTTTGTTGATCTTTTTTGTTTATCTTATGAAAAGGTTAATTATACTGAACAATATAAAATGATTACAAACAATAAAATTTATGCTGATAAAAGACACTTCGTGATAAGTTTGTACTTATGTTTCTAAAGTTTTATTTAAAAAATTTAGAATATTCAAAATGATACGTTGATATCGGCGATCTTCTTCTAATTTTATCTGTAAAAAAGGGACACCTTTAAAAAAATGTATATTTTTTATAAAAGTTACAAAATTTATCGTGTTGATACTGTTAGTTTTGTCACATATACTTCAAGCGTAAACTAAAGCAGATATGTCGTAGACAACATATTACAAAAAAGACATTTGTAATGTATTTTACATTTCATGTAGTTCGTATGATAACATGACATTATGTTGTAATTTATGCGCGACTATTGTCTAGGCGGATTATTATTGCTATAAAGACTTGCTATACTATTTCTTTTATATGATAATTTTAATAAATTTCCTATCCAAATTACTTTTATATGTGTGACATATTGATATAATTTTATATGTTATAACTCTGGTACAATTTTTATTTATTACAATTTTATGAAAAAGCTGGTTATTCTTGTTATAAAAAAAAAGTGAATATCTTAAATTTATAGAATTTAAGCAAGATGTAGAATAAATTTCTTTCAATCTCAAGCCATCTATAAACACTTCATAATTATCGAGAAATGTAACAAAATGAATTATATATAAACAATAGTTCACATAATAGAAATAGAAATATTTTACGTGTGTACACATATAAATCATTAATTATAATATTTTATGTAGCAATGTTGTTTGCAAGAGATTATGACAAATCCCATTAAAGTTATCAACAACTTATCCACGTGATTGAACTTTATTATGTTTGATCGTGTGCCCGCAGTCGCCATGGTACATGCTCGTATTATACATTCCATCCATGGTAGAGCTCTCGACATCCTTAATCACTGTAGATACTGCTCTCTGAACTCCTTTCCAAGGTCAATAACTACATGAATTTTAAACATTGCCGACAACTTTCATGATCTAATTAGTTTTCACCTTATCAACGTCTCGTTTATTTATCGCTAACAACGGTTGCCCAGCAGCCCTCTAAAAACCAACGTTTCCGTGCCAAGCTGCGAGACCTAATAGTCCCAGTCTGTGACAAAACCCGGCGGATGTAATTTGCGGGGCAGGAACGGAAACTTTGGGATACGGATTCGCCGTATCGCACCGTAATTCGGATTTTATGCTTCGCGTGATCCTGTCGCGTCAGATTAGTCGCACCCCAACGTAGTCGACACATTGAAATGAATTCAGATGAATATGATATCATCTTTATTTTCAAATGCAAAGCATACCTAATGATCTCATTAACTCTTTAATTCTTTAATTTGTACAATTGATTTTTATGAATTCTGATATTGTGGTAAACTAAATGAGATTGCAAAGAGGATCGGATTAATACATATCGATTACATGTAAGAGGAACTTTTTCTATTGCTGTAATTAATAAAATTAATTGAGTGAGAAGAATAAATCACTAAGAGAATTTTTAACACAAATTCTGATTTATTTATTGTGAATCGTGAAAATTATAAATTGAAAGAAATTGTGTGCGTTTAAGAGCAATTTTTATATTTATTTTTTGTAATTGCAAAAATATTTATTAATCTCAATTCTTCTAATTTCTTGAAATTTTAAGAAATGCATATATTTATTATTTTTTTATTATTAAAATAAAATTGTAAAAGTTGATAATAGCACAATAATAACAATACTAACATTAAGTATAATTATCTATTACTATTTATCTGTTCTTTTTTATTACTGAAATTTATTGCAAAAATGTTTATTAATTTCAATCCTTATAATTTCTTGAAATTCTAAGAAATGCATATATTTATTATTTTTTGTTATTAAAATAAAATTGTGAATTTAGACATAATAAAAAATTAAGATAAATAAAAAGAAAGTTAAGTAAAATAGATTAAGAAATTAAATACAAAAATACTATAAAAAATACATTGAATTTAATCCCTCTTTGCAAATTTTTGAAAAAAGAAGAATTAACATCTCGACAGTAGATAAAATTTGAATCACATGTATCATACGAGAAACGTACTAAAGATAGTTCGTGAAAATATTTCAAGAGAGCACTAGTATTCACATTTTGAAAGCATATAAAATATTCTACATTGCAACCTAGATTTAAAACACTGCATTGGTCTATATATGATATCTCTTATTGTATTATATACATATAATATAACATATATTATATTTTTAGAAATTTACGTTATTTACAAATATAATAATAAAATACTACAATCGCCATGGACATTGTTTGATAGTACTATTATATAGTATTTGATAGTACTATCGGACGAAATCGCGAATTTAAATAAAATTACATTAATAAAAAAAAATTAAAGTAATAGTAAATAATAAATAAACAGAAGTGTAAATCGAGAAAAAAATCGGTAGCTGTTTAGATGCGGAGCGGTTTCTTAAATTCCTCGGGACACGTAATTCGTTCACGTAATTCGACTAAAATCACCGACCAGAGAATTTTCAATTTACCGAGAATTCTTCGGCAGCGCGCATCGTTCACGGATTGTTCTTCGATCCGTGATTCTTGTGCGGAAATCGCCGCCGTCAAGACGTGACCCCGCTTTCGCAATCAGCTCTATTCTCTGTGGCTTGTTTCCGGAAGGAGAGCTCTACCTGTTCCGTGTCGTTAAAGAACGACACGCACCCCTGCGAGCGGCGAAAGGGGTGAGAGCAGCGGCGAGCAGCGGCGAGCAGCGGTTGGCTAGCGCTGCAAGGATCTCTCTGCAGAAAAATTACCGGTTATTGCCATCGTGGCATGGCGTATGCACAACGCGACGCGATACCGAAGATCCTTTGAAGGGGAAGGTTGGGGACGTGCTCGCGAAAGCCTCCTCTGGCTAGCTGACCGGAAGGGATATGAGCGTGAGAGAGCTTTCCCCGGAGCTGCGATAATTACCCCCAATGGTCAGCGGGAAAGCGAGTCCCACTGCCTTTGGACGTTGTATACCAGATCCCCGCATTCTTCCAGTCCTCGTATTAAGCCATGCGGATTAACGGATACCTCCCTGACTCTCCTTATTGAAATCCGTGTTACATTTCCACCCTCCGCCCGTCAATAATGCGCTCGACGGCGTGTCTGCACGCGTGATTTTCTTGACAGATTCGATTTGTGTACGAGAATGTCGTCTTTTGTCGAATTCAATCGAATTCCGTTCTTCTATGTGCATATAAGCTCTCGTTGGTCCACTGTTCTCGATTAAACATCGCACACAAGGGAGATGCAATGATTTGCGATACTCTTTACTCATGTGGAGAGATATATCGATGGAAATAATTAAATACAGAAACGAACGAATTACTTGTGAAATATATTAAAAAATCTACGATAACAGATACCACTTATAAAGCCGGTTCACAAATATTTATACATAATAATTGCAAATTTAAATCGCAGTTGCGATAATTTTCAATAAGATTTAGAAAAGTCCATGTAAAATAAAAAAATTTAACTGAGTTTTTAATTTACAATTTTAAATTCGCGTTCGGCTACTACAGTCATAAATATTAATTGCTGTGCGTCATTAACAATTGCTACAAATAAATTGTCTGCTAACTGTATCTTAAATTGAATATCCTAACTATTAATTATCATAAAAATAAATAATGTTTCTTCAAATAAATTCGCTGGCTCGCGTGCAGCATGGAAGATGATAATCCAGCGATGCGATGGCGAACGTTCCAGGCATTACACACGGGAAAGAGATCGAGAGCGTGTAGAAACTCCGGTGCAAATTCTATCCTGTATTAAGTATTAGTCGCATCTTGCGAATGCAAAGGAGACCCAAGTAATCCCGCACGTGTGACGCTGTAATTAAATATTTGTGCTAGACGGGAAGAAGTGGCTCTGCCGACATAAGTTTGCGCGCCGTCTAATTAAAGAGGCAATTAACTTAATCGCTCTACCGTGATTCGCAAATTTTTTCCGCTCTGTTCGAAAAGCTATGGAAATTTCATACGAAATCGCACGCTATTTAATTATTTATTGCGACAAAGCATATGGATTTTCTGCAGATGTTGATAAATAAAGCAATAACTATTGATAATCAACATCATAACAATAATAAGTAAAAGATTCCTGACAAATCAATTCATTTAGATTATATTAGATCTGATAGAGATCTATTCTATTAGGTTCTATTATATTATTATGAATCAATTTTCATGAATTATTGGATCGTCATACTTTCCTTACAGAAATCTGATATTGACCAATTTAATACTGAAAGGCAATAATTAATTAGTCATTTTAAGTATTAAAAACACTATTCAGTGCTTTTAGTACTCCAAATAAATGATTAATTACTGTCTTTCAGTAATAAATTGGCCAATATCAGATTTCAATATTAGATTTCTGTAAGGGAAGAATGACCCAATAATTTATGAAAATTGTTTTAATAAATTTTAATCGAAAAAATCTATCAGATTCTAATATAATTTAAAAGAAATTAGTTTATCAGAAAGCTTTTCCTTATTATTTTTATGATATTGATTATTAATAAATTAACTTGATTAACCTTTAGAACACACGATGATTTTCTAACTTTTTATTGCACACACTGGATCGTTCATGTTCCGAGTTAATTTTTACAAGTTTTACAAGTATACAAAAATTATTAAGTAATTTTTACATATACGTCTTTAGAAAGTATTTATAAAATTGTATATTATTAAAAAAGGAAATAATAAATTATTTAGCCAAGTGCTCGTATTTTGAAAAAAAGGAATGCGCAGGACATGAATAATCCAATTGTATAATATATAACAAGAATTTTAATTCAACAGAGTATATTAAGTGTTTTAAAGATTATTAAATTTCCATTTAATGGATAAAAGAAAGCGGATTATTTATTATTAAATTATATAAAAAGTTATATTTATTGTTTTTCTTGCCATCTCACTTAAATTCTTCTCTGATTATACTTCATTCAGTATCTATGCTCCAAATTAAAGAAGACTACAGACCACATTATCAATAATTATTAATTATTATTATAATTATTATTAATTATCAATAATGATTATAACATTTTTTGGAATTCATTGTGTAACAGATAATTATTATCATTATTTAAACACTACTGAGATAACATGAAAATGTATATACTATCACTAATATTATTATAAATTATGAATTTTTTATGTACGTAGGTAGATATCTCTCCTATCTTTCCTCTCGCTTCCTCGTTCTCTCTTTTTTTTATATTTCTCCCGCCCCCCTCCCTTTCTCTCTGTTTACACAAATATCTACAGCGACAACGATATAGATTGCCATAACATTAATTGCTTCATTGTTATATATGTAGAATTGGACTTGTTAAGTGACTTTTTGGCAGCAATCCAATCATTTTTACAGCATTTATCATGAGTGTCTCGCAAACTAGTATCCGATGCCGGGATACGATAAACGATAAATACAGTTGGAGAATACTCGTTTTGCAGTAGACAATTAGATCGCAGAGTATATATTCACTCAAGAGATTAACAATAAAACATAAACAATGTTTTCGTAAACTCGTATTTTATGAAATATGCGCTTTTCTCTAGTAGCTCTCAATTTTTCTCTTTGTATATGTATGTGTATTGGATTTTGCATGTAACATGTCATTTTTACAACAATGAAAGAAATTTATAACATCGAGGAAATTAGCTGTACATTTAACGGAAATAATTTCCGCCAAGTTTAAAAAATCAATAATACTTATTACCAATAATTCTTTTGCATTGCCATATATGCATACATATTTGATTAATATTGATTATTATTTTCATATTAATAATTTCATATTAATATGTTACGTATTAATATACGGTTATTTCTTAAATTATTAAATTAAATGAAATTGTAGAAAACTCGTTAAATTATCGAATTTTCCAGATAAGTAAATTTTCCAATTACATATCTCTGAAATGCGTGTAAAAACTTTACTTAAACTAAATACAATTTTAATAAAGAGATACATATATTTATTGTAGTAATTTACTACAAGCGAATTTATACAAAAGATAAAACAGTAAACAAAATGGATAAATAAATATGTAAAAAAATGTCGGATGAAGTTCAACCTGTCAGAATTCGACGCAACTTCGACGCGTGACAAACTTGTAATGCAGGTAAAGGGTGGACGCAAGGACGCAATACAAAAGCGAAGGGAGATCGTACGACGGGATACGGGACGAAAATCAAAGCGTATTAAGGAGGCGTGGAAGGCAATATAATGGGTTTCGCGAGGGAGAGAAAGAGAAAGGGAGAGCCGTAGAAGTCGAGCGGCAGCTTCGTGACTGCGCGACTCGGATCGTGACTCATTCGTGACCGGGATTGGGATCTGACCTCGTCGTGGTCGTCGTACATGGTCTAACCATTACGTTAAATCCCGAACGGTAGCCGAAAAGAGACGATAAGGAGAAAGAAAAGATCGGCCAATGCGCCACTTAGCCGGCCGAAATTACCACGATAGATGGTACCTCTTCACCCTCTGGCTGTTTTCTCCTCGCTCAACCATTTTTATTCTGTTACATCGAATATTATTCTCTCTCTCTCTCTCTCTCTCTCTCTCTCTCTCTCTCGCCTCTCGAATATAGACAGCTAAAGTGTATTTGTAGAGCAAAGTGGCCGTGCACGATCGGCACGCTCTCGCTCGATTACGCTACTTTGCCGAGAGAGCCTAAATTTTCTCAATAATTTTCGCATACGACACGCGACATCGCGAACGGGAAATGGGAGCTACTACGCTACTAATTGGGGCAACACGCAAAGTCAGATCGCGATCAGGTTTGTCTTTTTTGGCATTACTATGAAGAGATAGGTATACGGAAATTATACGTTGTAGGAAAATATCGGATTGTTACAAATAAAGGATATGCAAAAAGAAGCTGATACGTTTCTTTCTTTCTACACCTTTTTCTTCTACAAGTGATTCTTAGAAATCTCTCTCTGTGCTCTAGAAATCTCGACATTAATTATAATAGATCTAACGAAAATCGATTTCAAAGAATCTGCCTTAGAATTACAATCCAAGATTCTCGGATATCTTGTATATACGTATACATTTTTTTACTTTAATCTTGGAAGGGTTTCGTTTTCTTGGAAAGTTTTTGTGGTCGCTCTGTCAGTTAATAGAATTTTATAATTTAGAGAAAATTTCACATTTTGTAATTATATATCTAACTGATGATATTCGGATCAATTATATAATTTCTACTGAAGGAAAAGACAAATGTAGGTCAGCTTTTTTCTTTCCGTGTTCAGTCTTTAAATGTATTTTATATAGTATATATATATATAATGTAAGGAAACAAGTAATAAAGTTTAATTATAAGTCCGAGGTATAAAACTGTTGTATTAACTAGGTCACCATTTACAAGCTCGCGAATTTGTAGAAAGGCGAAGAAGAAAAATCGCGTGCAAAAATCCGGTTGGAAGGGTGTAGTAATATGTCACTCAGATTCATGGCTCTGATCCAAAATAGACCGTACAACAGGCGTGTAACATTAATTTGCAAGTAGATTAAATGCATTTTCGTGCCGACGACGGACGTATGAAGCCACTCGTGCCTGCTTTCACGTATTTCCGGAGCCCAGGTCGCTCACCGGCCATTATTAATCGGACGATATTACGAGGGTGCGCGCGCGCGCGCGCGCGCGAAGTACATCGGCCGCTCCCGTATTCCAGATTTAATATTTCATCCCGCAGATCTTTAAACCGTCCCAATTGGAAAGCGGTGTATCGTACACCGCTCGCGCGATATGGAGGATACAAGATGTATAATTTTCTCGAATCTATCTTTGTTCAATTCGGGTTAATCCGCGGTCGTGACCCGCGCACGTTCGCATGATTAAGTAGTTAATTCGCTGCCACTCACGGAATCGAGTCGATGCGGATGTAATTTTTTAAATTCAAAGGACATAAATCTCCTTGAACGAGGATCTTATGATGCAAATAAGACAAGAAATTAGTGAGATTTCTTTAGATTCATTCCTATGTTGATGAGATACGGGAAGATGAATTCGATTATAATAAACACATTTATGATATAATTTTAATAAATTTAAATAAATTAACAGTTCTTAATAAATTAACAAATTCTTTTTATTTGAATCAGTATCAGCTTTAATAATAATTAATTTTAAATATTTGTAGAATTTTGAAATATTTTTTAAAAAAAGAACTTTAATTTATATAATTTATAATTGAATATGTATTTTAATGATTTTCAAAAATGTATGTTTGATTGTTATCAATAGCTATATTTTAATATAAAAATGATAAAAGATTGAAATAATAAAAAAATGTGTTTTCGAAATAAATCGTGTGGAAATTGACTTTAACAGTCGTAGTTGATTAAATTTAAACAAAAATGAATTTATCTATAATATTTAACGTTTTTTAACGTATTTATATATAATATAAAGTTATTATCGAAGTTAAACAATAATATTAAACAACTAAATGATCAAAAGTCGTTTATATTATTAAATATTATATGACGTTACAGTGATCCGTTTTTCTTTGCGAATAAGTATATTTAAGTTACTGACATTCAATAATCACAAGTTATTATTATTTTTTTTTATTCAATATTATATAATACTTTTATTTTATAATACTTATTTATTTAATAATATATACAAATTAGATTAGTTTATTGCAACATATAACATATATTAAAATCATAGATTAGAAAAAATACTTAAATTATCTTAAAAGTTATAATAAAAATTTCTTTATATTACATGTTATATTTTTTAATTAATTATACTATTCGTTCTCAGAAGTTTAAAAACAAATTAAATTGATCTAATGAAAAATTTAAAACATTAATTTCGTTTGCTATATTTTCAGAAAAAGAGAGAGTGAGAGAGAGAGAGAGAGAGAGAGAGAGAGAGAGAAGGGAGAGCGGAGGAGAATACTTCAGTATACTAGAAAGAGATTAATTATCGTTTTTCCGATGTTGAATCTTAAATCACGTTTAATTCAATTGCTATATTTACACCCACCAAATCGTTAGCACTAGTTGACATCGTTTATAGATTGACGGGCAAGATTTAATTGATTCGTTAGTAATTTAGTTGTCCATGTTTCGCAGAAGGAAGTTCTCTGATGTTAAGGGGCTAAAGTCGTCTTGAAACTTTCGTATCGACTCGGTGCGGCCTCGGCGGATCTCCTTTACGAATTAATGTTTAAGCCTGCGTAAAATGCAAATAACAGTATTCCAAGATGTTATCGCCCTTCTTCCGCAAAGGATTACCGCTCATAGGCGACGGCGACACTCGTTATACCTATCACGTTTTTGGAATTTGGTTGCACAGCGTGATAGAAGATACCGGCGCGAGCGCTCAAGAGACTTTAGTAAACATCTCGCGAGACGTGATTTTCATGGTTCGTTAAATCCGCCATAGATAAAGAGAAACTCGACGTGGTGGGAGGTGGCGAGAAATGAATGCATAGCCATGGTCCAGAAAGAAGGATGGCAGTATGAGAGAGAATGATCGGGGGGACAAGTGGATGGCACATTTTGCGAGAGGAAACTAGAAGGAGACAAGAGGAAAAAAGAGAGAGAGGAGAGAGAGAGAGAGAGAGAAGAGAGGGGGAGGGAGAGAGGAAAAGGGGGAGAAGAAAAGGAACGAGAGGAAGAGACAGAGGTAGAGATAGAGAGCCAGAGAGAAATAGGCGGAATGAGTTCATCTCCGTTAATGCAACGAGCTAAGTTAACTCGCACATCCTTCTTAACGCGAGCAACCTCGCGATTATGCGAGTCGTGGCGCGTGTACCAACGAGGAGGAACGTGCGAGTACACCGAGCAATCGTTTCAATAATCAAACGCATAGGCATCACATTGAAGGCGGCCGTTGCAGATATACGATACGAGATATGTTTCATAAATGGAAAATGCAAAATATATCAAAAAATATATCTCATGCTTATTTGTTCGGTTAAAATATTTTGGGATTGTCTCTCTTTCACAGATCTTTTTATCGGGCCTTATGAAAATAATTTTTAAGGAAGGGTTTATCAAAACATCATTTTTAAGATGCGTGCTTTTTCCTAAAACACGTTCCTAGAAACGTAGAGCGTCAATTGCATGGTATTCATTATAATAAGATTGTATATAATTTTATATAAATTTATAAAATATATTAGAAAAACAGTATAACTTATTTTTTCAGTTTATATTAGGTGTTGGAATTAATTCGTAGCGTTTTTTTTAGTATTTTTTTTCAATTTATCAGTATATTTTTTCGATAATTTGTTATAATTTGTTTTGTGTCAGTTTTTTGTCCATTATAAAGATGATTAATAAAAATAATGTCAATGCTTGGAAGATTCCTTGGTAGTAAGCTTACGTCAAAATGACGTCTTTTGACATCAAATTGTCGACAAAATGACATCTTTTGACGTCAAAATGACGAGCTTGTTACCAGAGAGTTTAAATAAATTATATAGAGTCGTTTATTTATCGAGATCAATTTGACCTTATTACAAGTTATAATGGCCAACTTTTCAACTTTGTCACGGAGACGTTTTATTGCTTTTGTACGCAAAAGTCCGATTGCAGCATATTTTTCTTATTCATGTTGCATTTATTTTTGTAATTCAACTCTACATTTGCGCTTTGGTCCTATGCTAACCTACGCTCCACACGTGTACGTAGAACGTAAGGAATTAACGAATAAAAATGTACATTGTACATAGCGCCTAGAAGCCTTTTAACTAAAAGCATCACTTTCTCTGGACGAGACTGGGCGAGCAGGAAATCATACACATCTACGTATCTACGTTGGTCGTGTGTCAGACGAAATTGATCAAATCCACGAATTGGATCCCAACACCGTGGGACTTCAGTTGCGAGCGTAGGCGCGCGCTCAATTTCAACCTGTATTCCTCGCGATTATGCTAGACGCAACGCATGTACCGATCGGCAAATACATTGTGAATACAAATGATCGCTCCGGGCCAGATAAGGTGACTGAAACAAGCGAGTAATATCTGTCTACAGAGGAAACGCAATATTGCGCAATCGTCTATGACATTCGACGCAGCTGTAGTGTTGCAGTATTTTAAGATTAATTAGCAATATTTAAATTAAATACATTTTAAGATTAATAAAATAAATTCAATAAATAAATTTAATCAAATAAATTTTAAGATTAATCAAAATTATGCAACAATTTTTCATTATTATGTCATAGTGTTATTCTTGTATTTGAGGTAAAAAAATTATATATCCATAAATATAAATTGCAAAAACAAAATTCATAAATGTATCTAATAAATTAACAATAATTGACAACATAAATTTTTTATTCTTGCAGAATGAAAATTAAATTATGTATTTTTAATTTATTCTGCGGGCGTTCTTGACTTAATTTACAAAACTTACAATTCTTATAAAAACTACGAATAAATTCTTTGTAATAAAACTTTTGCAAAAAAACCTATCTTCAAATATTTGTCAAATATAATACATATTTAGTACATATATATTATGTGCACAATATTATTATTTCTTTATATTTCTTATCGAATAGTATCTTGTCATTTGGAATTAAGGATAATATTCATGAAAATATATGCTGGCGATCCTTCCTGTTTTTGTAATTTATTTTAGTTGATTCACTTTAGTGTTATGACTTTATTTTAATTATATTAAAGATTGAATTGATGCGGAATTCTGAGTGTGAATGATAATGTGAATGATCATATCAGGAGATGTCGGCTGTTAAAGCCACATATAAATATGACATGGATTTTTAGGCTCGCTTATATAAAAGAGGAAGATCACAGGCACACATAATGCATCAATGAAGGCGAATAACATAATAATACGATGGCCCACGCTCATACGTTCTCTCTCTGTTACGTCATCGAAATATTTCGGACGATATTGGAATATTGAGATTCCTATTTCGGCTTCTCGTAGTAAAGAAGAGAAATCTAAGCAAGAACCACCGACGATAAAATCACGATCGTAAAAAATATTCAGGCAACTTGATTTTTATGTTTCGCTTCCTTTTGTAAATGCAATATTTAAATTTAATTAAATTTTATGTTTTATATATAATAACACTTTAAATGTAGATATCAATTTCCTTGATGATGCAAGACTATCTTTTTAGAGTAATTATTAAATTTATGTACATTCTACATTATTTTTAAAATTATAAAAATTAGTTGCTTATTCTTAATTTAAATGGAACCCTTTATTTATTATGTTATATCATATATAAATGCAACAACAGTAAATTTAAAATGTTTAGAATTTAAAAATAATTAAAACAGTTTATCTTTGAAACAACATTAACATTTATATAATTGATGTGCAATGGCATTTATGATATTTATTAAGATTTTTAAATAAAATACGTTATTGTATTGCATACATATATAGAAATTAAATAAAAGACATTTCTGTAGTTGATATTATAGTTCTCTGTAAAAAGGTACCGTATTTAACAAAAAAGTGTATATGATTAAAATAGAGAAGTAAAACTTCTCTTTGTTTTTGATACCTTCACGTTAACAAAGATATAGTCACAAAATGTCATGTCAGTTGTGTTAAAGTTAATGAACTGCACAGTAAAACAAACAGAGCTTTCGACCCCATAATACAAAACTTCATATTGCGAAAAAAGCTTTCACACACTGCAGTAGAAAACTTTAATGTCAGAGTGCAGAACCGTCGCTGCATTACATCTCTGTTTATTTTTGAATTTAATGAGTTTTGCTACGTGCCTTATGTATACTTTGTACTATTTTTGAACTTGTTTCGAGACTCTTTGAACCCTAAGTGGAGAAAGACAGTGATACTACGTGTAGTGGGGTAATGCGTTCGAGAAGGTGGAGATACGTTCTTGGATGCTGGCCATTTCCTAATTGCATAATCTTTCTGGCGTCCAGTCTGGCAAAACATGTAACGGCTCTAATAGCTCTAATAGATGGTCTCTTCCTGCGTTTGCAACCAGGATCCTATCCTATTTGCTTGCGTATTTATGTTTATGTACCATTTCCAATGATTACTAGCGCGAGAACGACAAGTATATAAATAAATATTCTCAATAATGCAATACATTGTCAGATTTTCAATACTGCTTTTCAAACGCAAGTTTACTATTTTATCTTATCGTAATTATAATTAGCAAGTGAATAAATTATATTTATATGTGTTTTCATATATTAGAAGATTAAAATGCAAACAAATATTATTTTTATTTACATATACCTGATAAGAATTTATTTTAATAATTGAATATTCACTAAAAATTATTTAGCAATATTTTATTTAGAGAATATAATTGTAAATGTATGTAAAAAATACAAAAATTATAATAAATTCTATAATGAATAAAATCTTTTATAAAAACTTTTTGACAAAGAGCCAAATCAATTATAAAAATAAATAAATAATATAAATGTTTACTACAAAAAAAGTGGTTGCATAATTTAAAAAAAAATATTTTAAAGTCAAAAGATTCTACTTGAATATGGTTATATGGGTTAAAAGATATGTATAAGAATATAAAAGAATATGAAATATCAAAGTGTAGTAGTATTTCGTATAATCTTGAGATGATTAATTTTTGTCGATTTTGCGATCCGTTTTAAACTGACGTAAAAATATCGTCGAGAAAAAATATAGATAAAATTTAGAAGTAGAATTTTCAAGACGCTTTTCTAAAAATATTACAATTTGCACAAATAAGTTACGTAAATTTACTCATTTCATTATTTTTGCCACTATGTGGCCCTTCAATTTTATTGAAGAGCGTGCTATAACAAGAATGTAGATTTTTTTATGTAAGTCCTTCTTCATTCTTTTCTTCTCGAAATTCATGAGAGACCGTTCGTCGCGGATCGCGCGCAGCTTCTCTATTATATGTTTATTTCCCCTTATTATACAAAAGGTCGATCTCTTTTCATACGCGAAGTATAACGCGAGGGGCAAAGGAACTACTCGCATAGTCCAATTTCCTGATAGAACAAACCGGTAGCGGTTCCGATCTACGAGTATAAGACGCGTGAGTAGAATTTGGCCGAGTTTGGAGAGAGACTTTGACGATACTCGAGAATGCTCGAGTACGTACCGCGGAAAGCGGTAAACAACCGTCCGAATTAATTCCGACGCTTTTAAACGTCTCTCATATAAATCGGATAAAAGCAATTACGCCGGCGAAACTGCGAAATATCTCGTATCTCCACGAAGATTTGCCGGTGCAGTCTGTGCGAACTGTCTAGTACAGTATTGCTCACGAATAATGGTCGATTTTGATATTTTGCACACGAATTTTAATATGACGGCATGACAACTCCGAGAAAATTTAATTATTCCAATATGTTTCTGTTAATTATTCATTGCAAAAATTTAATTCGACCTATTGCAACGATTTGATTCTCTCCCGTATATTCTATACGTAATAATTAATGGCACAAATTTTATATAATTTCTATTATCTATAACATACATAATTTATAATTGTTATCCATAATTATAATTTTGTGATTATTATGATTGCTATTATTGTTACGTTGGCATTTTTTATCATTACTTTCTTTCAACGGTGAAATATAATATCGTTATTGTCTTTTAGATAATAAATGATTACGTAATATCTACAAGATATATTTTTCAAGTATTTATGAAACTTCTTACGGTATCGCGCTTTTTAAGATAAGTAAAACAGATGATATATTAAAAGGCCAAAATTATCGCGCTACAGACCTCGACTTATACCGGTTTTTGAATAAATAGCTAAGAAGATACCAGCAACGGTCGTAATCTTCATCGTACGTTATAGCCCGACCTACCTCGCTTGGTATTGTTGGACGGCGCTGTACACGGCTCAATTTCGCGAGGTATCTTACCAGCGCCAGAGTCCAATGCAATTTACAGCCGAAATTTGAATAATTCGATCGAAGTCGCCGGGCCACCCCCGTCGAGCTACGTCGACTCGAGTAAAATCCTCCTCGCTAATTTATCGTTTATCATCTCCGCGACGCGTCGTTAAAGCTGTCGTAGCACGTACTTACCGATAAATGTACTTATGACACTCGCGAATCGCAAAGCCTCGCGATAGGACGTCCCGGGGGATAATTTTGCTCCCTGGTTTACGACAACTCTCGCGAATGTGTAGTCAACCGGAGAGTCATTTGATACGACGCTATTAACGCTAAACCCTTGCAAATTTATCCGTGTCATTAGCGAGGATTGAAGACGCGAGATTGGCGACCGTTTTAGGCCCCGAATCCATCGAACATCCGACAAGTATATTTTAGAGGCGGCTTAAGCAGACGGGCGGCGATCGAATCTCGTCAACGTCGTCTGTGGAAAAGATAAGATATATCTTGAGCGCTTTGGAGTCGCGCCAAAACTAGACCGGCTTTAGCAGAAGATCTGAACGGGAGGGTAAGAGGGGGACCTCCTTCGATTTCTATTAAACGCCCTGCAGACGTCCAGGTTGCACCGTGCAGAGCCATCGTCTCCCGAGGGGGTAGCTTCCTACCCCCTCGAACCGGCTCGCAAGAATGACGAGCGACGTTGAGACTGGTCATGGTCGCAGAATAGTTGCTGAAAAGGAGCGAGTTGCGAGACGGGAAGAGGAAGAGGAGGGTAAAACCTGAGATGTGTAACTTCCGACTGTGTGCAGCCAGAGGGATAGAGGGGGATGAGGGGGTGAGGGGGTCACGGGAGCGGATGAGTCGCGGGTCACGCGTGTCCGGAATCTCGTAGACAATCTTTACATTTATTTCCTCGGCGCGAGTCATTACCCGTGGGACTTGCCGGTCGATCTCTCTCGAGGATCGCCTAGTACGTGTTAGCGATTTACGACGACGGCGTCAGAATGATACCAACCTAGGGCGCGTCTTGAAAGTAAGCGGAATGGCTTCGTTGTAGCGGTGATTTGTTGAATACGAGGAGCGCGACGCGAACTTAGCGCAATACGAATCGCTAGTAAAATCGAGATGACGGAACAAATCTTGGTTGGCTTACGTAATATGCAATATATGTGCATAAGATTCAGATTGCGAAGATGAATTTCAAGCTCTCGGAGGATCTTATTTCGTATAAATTTGAGAAGAGTGAGATACGACACGTCTCATATTGAGGCGGTGCGAAGAAATATCTATGTTGAAACAAAGATGAAACAATAAAATCAATACTTCTACAATCCTTTTACGTTCCTATTGACGAATTAACAAGTTTTGTTAATTATCGATGATTATTAAGAACTGAGTAAATTGTATTTCCGTCAGTCTTCGATTTGAATGTTTTGATTATATATAATAACATCCCCGTTAATCGATTATTTGAACCGAAATGCTACACTATAGAGACTTTTCTCTAAATGATCTTTTGAAATGAAACATTATCCCGTCTCCATTTCTATCAAAATTATTTTTCTCTATTATTTATTTCTATCAATATTGATTAATTTTAATCTCTTATGTCTATTCTACCAATATAGATTAGTTATAGATTTTTAATCTTGATTTCATTCCTGATTTATTATCTTTTTCTAGTTTTAAGAATTAGAAAAAGATAAAATTAAATAAATTAAACCGAGATTGCAATTAATTTACATTGATAGAAATGGATAAAACTAAAGTCAATCTATAATGATGGAAACGAACAATGGAGGAAGATAATCTTAATGGACGCTGCCAACATTCAGGAAGTTGCAATTTTGTCGCATTTGTAGTATTTCCAGATATAATTCGATAAATTTCGACTTCGGTCTCTGGCTTTGGCCGCCTGCGTGTTATGCACGCATTGCACATTCGCTAGGCACGTCCCTGCCCTTGGCCCTATTAGTTAGAGGTTGTATGTGGTTGGCAACCACATTACGTGAAATACATATTGTTGCGAATGTTCACGAAGAGAAAACCAGAACTAATCTTTAGAACAGACCAAGATCCATTCAGGGTTGTGAAGCCAATATCGACTGATGTACTTCACTATTTGTTATAAAATTGAGTAAGCATCGCGTGAGTCGAGTCTCAGTGTACCGGATTGATAAAAGTGGAGCCATAAACTTCTCGCAACGGAGTAATATGTGTAAGTGGCGCATCGTGCAATAGCTTTTCCATGTTTATTGTACATTCAGCGGTGTTACGCCATGCGGAAAAATATCCCATCGGTAAACGCATCTGGATACGCGCCAAGCGCGCGTGTGCACGTATGTAATATTATTCTGGATCGATTTCCTGGCATCCAGTCGCCGTTCAGGCCGAATCATTTTACGGACAGATTGCCGTTGTCTCTCGATACGTGGCCGACGTATGATGTACGATTATTGGCGGCAGCGAGGACGACGATGACAACGACGACGCAACGATATTATAAGAAAATGTTCTGCTTTACGAGCGACATATCAAATAATACGTTGATACGCGCAACAAACTCGCATAATTTTAGCGAGTAATGTGTAAGCAAACGTCTATGGAGTGTTTTTTTTTGACAGAATAAGGCACTTTGAGGAGACTCGATTTTTTTACATTTCTTCGAGCTGGATAGCGAATTTTTAATGACTTCATTGGCCAATTAGTAGAAACGTCTGGATGATAATAACAAGGACATTGCGTCTCAAGGACGTTGGACGAGGGAAGACAACGTTACGTCGCTATTACGTCTCGTCGAGAAACGACATGATAATATCTGTCAACCGTCCGACGATGTGACGTTCACGGCATCTATTCGACGCCGGAATATAAACGGTGGATAAAACCCACGACGCGAGAATCCTCCTCGATTCGAGGAGAGGGATGTCGGGTAGTTCAGCTCGGCGATTAGTCAGCCCCCGCGTTACCACCCTCTATCTTCTCCTTGCGCATGTAAAGTGTAGCGTGTGTGCACGTGTATGCGTGCGCGTGTATACATGGTTGTCCGGCGACTCCCTTCTCTTCTTTCGTGAGTCACTGACGGAAATTACGATCGATCGAACATGAGCCAGCGGGCGAACGAACGAAGGAGAGTTACGTCGTACGTCGTACAGTCATTCCTTCGGGGAAGGAGGGGTAACCTTCCTCTTCGTCAGTTTTATCGTAAACGCGTTTAGAACCCCGATGACAGTGGATGACGGAACGTCTCCGGTTGGAATTTATTCCCATCGCGTGTTCCAACGCTGCTGATCTCGTTAGATCGCTGCGGAACGATCGCACGGTCGATGGTCGTCGTATACGTGAACGGGGACAAAAATTCCTCTCGAAAACATCCCCCGTTTTGAGAGTCTCGTTGCGAGCTGATGCGGGTTCGAGCGTTCCCTCCAAAGTTGCATTTAGGACGAAACATTTAGGTCACTAAACGAGAAAGTTTCAACTGTACTTTATACAACCCTAGCGTTGCCGAAAGGTGGGAAAACTATTTGTGCACTTTAGCGCGCAAATAAGTGTATCAAAAATTCTATTACTTCGTGAGAGAAGTCATTAGACCGAAATAGCTGTTTTAGATTATCTAATGTTGGTTAGAAGATAATTTAATTTGAAAAATGACTTTTCAGGAATAATGTTTAGCTTCTTGTTAATATTCACAATTATGAACAAAATATCTTAAACAACAATAAATGATATTAGTGACATATCGTTCCAATATGTGAACGATGTATAACTAAATAGGAAAATGTCTTATTCGGTCTTAGATAGTTATTAGTGTTTCGTGTTTAAATAATATTCTGTGTGAATTTATATACATACTTAGTTCTATATTCTCGGTGCGCGGTTTACAGAATTAAACATGTTTATAAATTTACACCGATACATTATTAAGTATTAAGATCTAGCTGTGACCGAATAAGATGTTTTCCCACTTAAACGTGAAAACATCTTAATACTGCAAATGGTAACACTTTTATTCCTAAATTATTTAACTACAAAGTTTTATTAAATTATTTAACTATAAATATTTATATTTCGTGTATGACAAATAAACGATTCGTAAAAACATTTTAATACATAAAGACTTTTTTATATTTTATCGCAACTATGTACAATAATTTGCGTTTAACAATTAATATACATAACAAAAATCTTTTTTTTAACTTTTTGCAAACCGATCTAAAATATGTCAAGGAAGTTATAAGTTTCTTATAACTAAGCTCTTATTGTGTGTATGATAATTTTTATCACTAAATTATAATGATGTGAATGAAAGAGACGGTGATATATCGTTACCGAGCTATCAAAATACAGCTATTTATGTGTAATTCTCTTTACAATCATTTATATAAAACTAATATAAATATATTCATAGATATGAATATATTAAATAAATTATTATTTTATTTCATATTTTATAATACCATAGCCATACGACATAGTGGAAATGAATACATTAATTGACATTGAGCATTAATTGTAACTGATAGACAGTTTGACAAGAATTACTTAAAAAGTAATTTTAATTTGATATAGAATTTTTGTAGATGGAAAATTATTTTAAAAACGTACTATTAATATAAATTGTTTAATGTTAATTATTTCTTTCTTTAACAATGACAAGTTAATACAATTAATGTAATAAACATGTTATTATGAATTTAAACGCAAATGCATATTTATATGTATTTACATATGTTTTATATATAATGTTTTTACAGTGCTGCCATTTATGATCATCGGATAAAAAAAACTGCTTTTTGATGGAAATAATAAAAAAAATTTATATCTTTCATTGAGCAATAGTAAATAAGTAGCAATTGTTATCAGATAAAACAAAAATACATAGAACACTTATGTTTCACAAGTTTCATGTTAGTTTAGAAAAAAAATAATTGTAACAATCCATTTTAGATGGTAATCACTTTTTTGTCAAAAAAGGTGACAAAAAATGATTTGTGAAGTGACTGGATAGTAGCGTTAATGTTATTTATATTTTATATGTAAAGTTTTCCTACAAACATTATACCTGATGTTTAGTATGTGATTTTTCGTTCTCGTCACGCATTACGTGGTTGTACCGATTACGATCCAGAGTCGTAAGCATGTTTAACAGCACGTTCGATGATAGTCAATGACTGAAACGGCTCTGTCGTAATTTATTCTTGCCACGCGTACCATGGCTACTGATCTCGTTAGGTCCCCAAGCCGGTCATCTCGATAGTTGGTCGCAGCGACGTGCACGGGGATAAAATACGTATCGAAATCTCGGTGGTTCTCTAAGAATTCGCCGGGATCCAATGAAAGCTGAGCGATCAAAAAAAAAAAAGAAAGAAAGAAGGAGAGAGAGAGAGAAGGCGCAGAATTGCGACCGATCGAAGGTGGATGAATCCAATCGTCCGGGCAAAGTTTTCCGAAGGAATCCTCATTTCGCTCTTATCGTAAACTCGCGTCGAAAGCTTCGTTGACAAGTGGGCGACGGAAGGTCGCTCGATCGGAATTTATTCTCGCCGCGTGTCCCGCTACATTACCCCGTCTCCTTAAACCCTTCATGACGACCGTGTCAAAAATCTCCTCCCAGTTCTGCACTTTATCACGTTATTTTCTTTTTCTTTATATCTTTGTAAAATGCTTTAAAATGTGATGGAAGTTGTTTTTGCTATTCTAACGAAAAAAAAAACTTTATTGCTAATACATGGCTAATAAGTAAAATTGCCAATGTAACGTGTCAGGCTATTAAAAAAATATCATTGTTCCTTTCAATATTTTGTCTCTTTCTATTGAATGCTATTTTTATAATTTTTTAGCACTTTTATAACTATTTGTTAACAAAAATTTCGTAAAATTTATTGAAGGTTAAAAAGAGCGTAATTTTAGTCTTAATATTTTCTTAAATATTTAAATAATGCTTAAAAAATCACTAGTTTTTTCGCCTATAAGTTGCAAATAATCATAAACGTTATTATTTAAGATACATTTATTAAAACATTTCGTACATGAAAGAATATAGAAACATTTAAGAATGTCCAAATATATAGAAAAACCAAATTCTTATTATCATTAGTATTCTAAAGCTACTTGTCCCAAATGGCAAATGGTTATATGGACAAACACGTACACTTTGATATACTGTAGAAAGAGTTATTTAACTTTCCACTCGTCAACGCCTAGGTATTCGGCGGCAAATTTTTCTAGCAACTCATCCAGTGAGAATAATCGCTGGCGAATGTCACTCGTAAAGAGGAGCAATCTTCTTCGGGGGAAGTCTTGGCGTTTCTCGTGCGCGGCGCGTCAACCTCGTTTGAATCTTGTCTTCGCTGAAACGATGATAAAGCGAGGGGGCGGTTACTGAATATTTACGCGAGTACGCCCTACGACTTTCGCGATCGATAATTTCGCCATGCGGTCGACGATTACTTGCTTAACTGCTCGCCCTGAACCGGACGCCACCGATAGTTTTCCGCATGCGTTTTATTCCTCTTCTCCTCCACCCTGCTTCTTGTTCTCGTGTCGACAACGTGTAATGTCCGAACGGCATGATAGTCTCCTATGTCCGTTAATTCCGTAATAATTAACTAATATCTCCCTGTTGCCCGATACACGTGAATTAATACCGTGAGTTAGTTAATAGTCTTCGGCAACTTCCCGTACAATAGGATGAGGTTCCATTACATCGACAGAGGCAACTTTGCGGCATAATGAATAAAGACCGTATAGTATCATGTAATACTCAAGAAGGCAATTAGTCAATTCCAGTCACGATATTCACCAGGTTCGCCTTGCTTATCGTTTTGGGTCAATCAGGATAATTATGACGGAAAACTGCAAAGTTGGAAATTTAACAACATATTATTTGCATAATTTTTATTATATACGTATATTTATTTCTTGTACAAAAAAATAATTATTTTAAAGCTTCTATTTATTAGGAAATATAAGTATTCAAAATTATTTCTTGTTTACGAAACAAATTTTCTAACCTGCTTCAAAAGTCACGATTACTCCATATTGCGGGGTATATTGATTTGAATTATAATTAGATGTATTATATTTGATTTTTAATACATAGAATTAAATCATCATCATAGTTATTTCGCCATCACAATTGATCCTAATTTTCTCAAAATGTCATGGTTGTAAAACATTTTCTTACGATCGCGGCTGTTAGCAATATCGGTCGGCAATAACAATCTTGATAACGACCAGTTATTAGCAATAAAGTTACCCCCGATGATGTAATCTCCCTAATCTCATTTTGCAGTATTAAAAGGCTTAGTATTAGCAGAATTACAACTTCTTTGCACTAAAACAATGCATCGCTAACGAACCCCGAGGGACGTTGACGGTTCAGCCTTGCGTTCGCCGATTATCACTGCGCAACCGGCATCGTTGCCTGGGTTCTCCCAACTGCCTTTTGCCGTTGATTATCCACTCACGATCGCGCCGGAAGGGAGAGCGAGAGTCTTCGTAATCTCTAAAATCAATATCGGGTCAAGTATCATACATAACAACGACCTCAGTTCACTGACTAACGAGATTTATCTCTCGGCAAAGTTTTCCCGCGTCTCCCGTTCGCTCTCCTCGCGCGACTTCTCCGCGCTCGATTCGCATTGCCAAACCAAACATCACGTCCCTCTCTCAATTCACTCTCTCTCTCTCTCTCTCTCGATCGCTCGACCGCTCGCCGAACATCGCCTCTCGCGCGCGTTTCCGATGACAGGAGTAATTACATTTTTATGTTGTTCCGACACGAGGTGGTACGTGACTGCAGCGGGATCAATTTGTCCCGTGGCTCCGGCGCCCGTGTTCGCAATGGCAAATGTTATTTGTTCGTTCGGGATAACGCCGGCCCCAGCCGGCCCCAGCCGGCCGGACGGCGCGGCGAGACGAAGAACGAGGAACTCAGACAACGAAATGCGATTCCACGATTGCGAACGTGTCCGAGGGATCCTCATGCTTGCGTTATTTCGTTTGTTGCGTCCACGTAATTATCGTCCACGATGCGACTTTCGTTCGTGGTGATCAAACCTCGAGAATGACTCGAGAAATATCTATTTTCGCAAAAATCAATATTTGATCTGTGCAGACTATATCTCCGATAATAAAAAGATATACGAAAATAGTTTTATTTAAGTTGTTTTTGAATTTAATCAATTTTTGTTCGAAAATATAACAAGCATGCATAACTTAAAAGTGATACATGCAATTACTTGTTTGCTAATTTGCTTTATACATATAACATTTTTTTTAATTCCTTACATTTTAAGCTCTAAATTCTTACAGAACTATGGATAGGATTCGTATTGTACTTCCTTCACCGATATAAAAAAAGGCTGTAGGACTTGTGTAGCAAACAGTATTCACTCAAGTGAGTAAAAAACTTTATATTTAAATACACTTTACTATTGCTCGCTTTTAAATCCATCGTAATCTAAAAACACAGATTCATTATATTAGATATCAGATCCTTATTTCAATGCACTCAATATTTTATGTATTCTCTTTCCACTTTCATACATCAAATTTTATGTATATATAATTTTTTTTCTTTTATATATCTATGTGTATATAATTTTTAGTGCTCCTAATTGAAGCTACTAGGAAATTAGACCATTTTTTTTTCTATTCTTGACAAGATATTATAAGTTTTGGACTTATCTTCAATAGAAGTTTTTTTATTCATTTAAATGGATACTATCTACATAACTCCTGTATATTTTTAAACATTCTATACATGTGTACAAGTAATTCAGCTTTGCTGAAATTTTTCGACTCGTATAGTCTACTTGAAGAAGTCACAAGCTTGAGAAAAGGAGAAAGGAAAAAGAATAGAGAGGAGAGAAAGAGAGAGAGGGGGAAGGAGGGGAGAGAGAGAGAGAGAGAGAGAACTTTGAAAGCAGGCGATGTGAAACGCGTTTCGCAAAGTTCGACGATGAGAATTCGCGTCAAAATTATTAGCGCGTCATCAGTCAGGTTTTCGCAACAAACACCCAATTGGACGCGATTGCTTATTTCGCAGCGGTTGGACGCTCCCTAGTCGATCGTATAAAGTATACTCTGATTAATCGATTGCCGCCGTCGTAATCCCGACCAGCTTGTAAGTGGATCGTTTGTAATCCCAAGAGAGTCGAGTGCATCAGTGGAATGATTTAGTGCACGAGTATTCCGACACGATCGGCAACTTAGGCCCGTATTTATAGTCGTTACATGAATCTCGTATCAAAAAGCATATCTCAAGTGAGATACTCAGAATAAAGTTTCATCTTGAGTTGCAGACAATTTCATAATCGCATTTTGATTAAAAAGTAATCGAGAACGTACTCGGCTAATTGCAAAAAAATGATACGATTACTTTCATCGTTTAACGTCGTTAAAATATTGTGGGGAGGGGGAGGGAGGGGGACACTGCTCAATATTATAATTTCCAATGAAATAATTATTAGATCTGACGTTATTAGACGTAGCAGAAAATGTAGCAGAAAATAATATTATTGAAGAATAAAAATATAGATAGGCTGTACTAAATAAGAGAGAACAAAATAGGCTTATTTAGTATAAAATTAAATATAATTAATAATCATTAGCATCTTCTTTTAAAAATTCGTTAAAATATGTAATTAAATAAAGTTAAATTGTGTACTTGTCAGTGAAATATTTTAGTTCACATTTTAGTTATATTTGTAAATAACATATAAAAAATATTATTTTCTTGTACCCCAGTTATACTATATTTATATTTAATATTTGATAATATTGGAATGTATATAAACCAGATATGCAAACTTTAAACTCAATTAAAAAATTATTTGAGAAAGGAAAAATAAAATAACACAACCAATTTAATCACTTTTCACTAGGTGTAATTCATTTTTATTCCACATGAATATTCATATATGCATAAAGGACACATAGGATCTTGTTTCAAACTATCTCATCTGTATCATCTATATAAAAATATAAAGAAATTTATCAAGAAATGTCCTAAAAAATGCAAGTTTGATCATAAAATTTATTTTGTTTCTTTTTTTCCTAATTATCAAAACAATAAACAATAAACATGAAACAATTGAGAATCCATTATAATCTATACTTGATAAAGTTTTTAATACGATTATTATTGAATATTTTACATCTTCATGGCGTTTCTAATTATGAGTTTCCTGAAAATTCTTTTTATCTCTGAAAACCTTGTGAATAAAATGTTGAACAAATTTGATAATCTAATTTTAAGATTAAATATAAATATTTATACTAATCTGTGTTAATCCGTTTATTCCATTAGATCTCTATGAAATTTTATATTTCATTTCATGATTGCCTCCTAGTTACCTCCTTTTCCTCTCGGATTGCTCGTTGCATTTAAACACGATATTCGCGAAAATATGACTAATTACGATGGTGCATATTAATCATCAAAATATAATAATTACTGATGTTGACCATATACAATGTAAATATATTTTACATTGAACGTTGCGCTGGAAGAATAAGAAAGAAAGGTATGAAACTTTATAATTTGTCCGATATCCACGAATTTTGCTAATTAGTACAACAAAATCTCAAAACAAAGAGTTTCGAAACAAATTATAAATGCCATACAAACACGAAATTTATTATTAAATAATAAAATAATAATTTATAATTATGTATGTATATGAATGCCAAATGTCAACCTATTATCAATCGTTAATCGCAAGACTTAACGAATCGTGAGAGCAGACAGTAGCTAATTATTTATAGGAAATAATTTCGAGAAATAATAACGACATACATCGAGCAATTCGTATCATTACTATCAACTTAAATCATGCCGCACAATAACAACATGGCGCGCGGCGATCTTATGGATACGATAGCAGCGTACATTACTAAAACAAACATCGAGACCATAACCTCATTACCATAAAATGTTTAACGCATTATAACTGTACTCTGAATATTCCGTTCCTTGTATTTTAAATTAATTATCAATAATCGATGTAACATACTTTTTCATTATTCGAATGATCTGATCCGGCAGTTGCATATTGTTTCGCGTTATCAATTTCAGTAATAAACAAATTACATTTACATTCTACAGTTCGAATTGTGATATGAGATATATTTATATTCAAGCATTGCTAAGAAAATAATTTCATCCAAAGTATCATAAAATAATGATTTATAATCTTTAATAATTCTTCCAATTTTCGTTTTAAACAAACGCAACATATTTAATAAAATATTTAAGAAATATAATAATGTAATAAAAAAAAGCCAGTATTTTATTACTTATAATTTGTAGCACAAATTTGGCATTTGTATATCGCATTTGTGATGTACAAAAACATTTTGTCATTTAATATCTCATTTGTTTTTTTAATTTTTTGATTTTCAGGTATCAATAAATATTTACTTTGATACGTTTTCGTATAATCGTGCAGATTCTAATAATCGTTTATTATATTTATCATGAGGTATGATAATGTTTAGACAATGTATTTCACTATTTATTGCAACCACAATTTTGTATAACGATACGCAAAACGATCAATTGTTTAAATACTTTATTCAATAATTGCGTGTAATTCTCGGGTTTTTACTCCATGAACAACACAATCGAGGCTAAGGCCTTTGACTTTCTATGTTGAGCCACGAATTCCTGAGTGGCAAAATGATGTATGTAGATAAATGAAGTCAGAAGTTAAATTCTTAAATTTCATGAACTTAATTAGGCAACGTTTCGTATGTGAAGGTAAAGCAAAAAGTGATTCCTTGATCGTTCCGCGAAGTAATGCGAACCAGAGAATGTCATTGGAGACATCTGTATTTCCGAGTATTTGCGAATTTTCACGATCATTCTTCGAATTCGTTAAATCAATTACTTAGAATGTATGTCAAAACGATATACTAGTTTAATACAAAACGTACTTATTCGCAAGTCGAGTCGTGCGAATAATAACGTAATGTGTCAACGACTTTGCGTATGTCACTAAACAAACATTAAGCCAACCTCACCGCAATATTTATGCAATATTTAATGTATTATGAAAACGTAAGTTAAATATTTTACGTATTTAAAATTAATTTAAAAAAATAAATTATTATTACAAATGTATATTTTATAGCGTTTTTTAATAATTAATTTCTTTTAATCAAGACAGCATTTTGGAATCGAAATATTATTATCTCTTTCAAATGTTAATTTGCGTAATAATATGCCTTATAAATGTAAAATACTAATAGCAAATTTTAACTGCTACATGTGAATTAGTTAATTCCTTTCTTTAAGATTTTGAGAGTTGATTAAGTAATTTGTATACAAAGAATTGTTAAACTTATTATTTAAATAAAATAAAATAAGAAACAAAATTCAAGCTATGTTTCAAAATAAATTTATTTGAGTCATTAAATTAAAATTACAGTTTCAAATATGAAATAATATGTAAAAAAATTAACTATTAAATTGAGTTATACTTCCTGACTGGTTTTAGTAAATACGAATTTGAGAGATCCTATGAAAGTTATCGACGATCTATTGAGCCATTTTGACGACGATTTAAATTCTCTACCAATTAGGAAAACACGGATACGTTACGCGACGTTCATTAATAAACGCGACGTTAAAAGAAAGCGCGACTGCTGATGAAGACAAACGACGCGGCGTCGTTAATTACTCTCAACTACCGGGCACTGGTAATTAGAATTAATATTTCTCGCATAGAATTAATAAAACGCGCCCATCCGTGCTGGTAAAACATATTTGGATCTCTTGGTATACAAAAATTATTATTACGAGATCTCTCTCATATTTCTACCTAATTGACCTTAACTCATCCGACTTTGTTCAATATAAATAACACTAATTTGCGAATTTACTTTAGAATCATTGCCTGAACGAACATAATCATTTCTCATAGTCCTTTAGTACTAAATATGAATTTATTTTTAAATTTGGCTATCATGTCATAATTTTGAGAAAAGTGATAAAAAATGATTTTAAGGGTTTTCATGATATTGTAACATCGACGGCAATTTTTTTTCTAAATTTCATTAATGCCACACAAAAGTATCAATTTTACCTTTAAAATGCATTTTATTTCATATCAATTATATATAAATGCAATATTGAATGGAGTAAGTTAAAAAATATTTCACATATTGCCATATATAATATCTTTAACCTATTGTTTTTTTATTAATAAAGATTACTCCTTTCTTTTGCATTATTCTGAGCTTGAAATATAACAGTGCGTTCAGATATTAATAATAATTAACTAATATCGGCAATATTTAATTGTTTTTGACAATATAAACGAATATAACCGAATAATATTCAAAACGAAAGATTCAAAGTGAATCAGAACTTTCAACGAGAGATGTGCTCACTGCTATGCTGATATTTACCACCTGAATCTGGAACACGCAGCAATTAATGGTCATGTTTGTTTCTACGAAAAAAGTTACCGAGACCTATTGACCAACTCTCGGCATTAATTCAGTTACGTTGGATAACTCTACCGTCAGTCAATTATTGCTCGAATGCTTGCAATTATGTAACCGAATAAAAAATTGTACGAAATATGAGAAGAGATGAGAAAATAAAAATTTAATAAAAATACAATTTTTAGACGCGTAACTATTCATATCAAATTATAAAGTAATTATAAACAATGGAAACATTTATTTTAAAACTTCTTTTTTTTTTAATTATAAACAATGAAAAAGTTCATTTTAAAAATTCTTCAAAATTTATTAAAAATTATACTAAAACAATATGTTGCTCTACAATGTTATGCGTTAAAAAGTAAAAATTAATGCAAAACGAAAAAATAAGATTTCATGTTTTATACACGTTAAAAAATGGGCGTTTTTCGTGAATAAAAGCATGAAATAACGCCATGAAAGATCGCACGATACTATGCCACCACTAATGTAAACAACTTGTAAAACCAATTATTTTTAAAACAAAGGCAGATTATTAATTGTCGTCTATTTCTTTTTTTTTTGCCGTATATTAATATTTTAAACAGTATATGTGTTGCACGTTTCTTTTCCTTCAATACCGGTTATTTTATACGAACTAAATTATTTTATTACTAATTGTCAACACGATGTATTTAATAATATTTTATATTTAATTCCAAGTCACACAAAACAATACAAACAAAAGACTCAGATAAAAATAAAGAAAATAAAAGAAAAAATTCTAATATAAATCACAAATAACAATAATTATAACATAGAATATAATTAGAGTAGTAAATTGAAACAGGAATATGCGCAAGTGCGATTTATGTACAAAATTCATGTACTCAAAGCCATGGTTTAATATGAATAAGAAATCGTTTATGCACGCAGACAGATAGAGAAGATTTAGTTGAAATTAATCTCTCTCAGAACGTCGAATACATTGCATAAACATTAATTTGATAATACGTAATTAACATAATTTAACATAATTAACAAATAAGAGTACTTATTATGACAGAATGGTAATGTAGAATATAAAATAGGAAAAGGAATAAATTAAATATAAGAACAGATAAGGAATAGACTATTAAAGTAGAGATTAAATTAATTCATGAAATTACCGTAAAAAGAGATACTCGAAGAGGGAATTATACAATATACTCGAACTTGCCAATCGCTAGTTCGTTAGTCGAATCGACCGACGCAATTGCGACTTTGACGATAATTTCGCGCTCTCGTTTTTATCACTTACAATAAATTCCAGGGGATTGCCATGTATACAGAGCAGAGTGTGTCGGAGCTCCCACGAGACCTCCTTGGTGGTGCGATCACGCGTGGCGTAACGAGCAATTTTATCGCTACGAGAGGGATTATGAGGCCGGCGTCTTCTCGCGAAGATTAGGCGAAGGGCAGAGAGTAGGATAGGGCAGAGCAAGACAGGGCAGGATAGGACAGAGTAGAGCAGAGGAGAAATACAGTGGCGTTTTCGGCGAGGGAGTTGAAGGTGCCATGCCGGTGGCGGCTGCGCGATATAACTCGCGCGGATAGAAACGCGTTTACGGGCCCCGTGGACTGCTATGGAGCGACGCCCCAAGTTATCCACGAAAGTCGAGTTAGCGCAACGGGCCCCTCCGCTTGTAGCTTGTTATCTTATTGTATTGTTAGCGCGGCACGATGCGCCGTCTTGGAGCAG
>NW_011627293.1:128388-141953 GCF_000204515.1 Acromyrmex echinatior
CGAACTCTCGTCCTGCTTCGTCATCGGTATTTCTCTCTCCTCCTCTATCTTTTCTCCAACATCTCCTTGCATTGCGCGCTCGACCCTCTTCTCTCTCCCTTCTCGCCCCTCCACGCTTCAACTCGTGCTCTTTTCACTGCGCGCACGGCGAATCGCCGAACTCGCCTGTAAATCGTCCACGAGAGGCGACCTCCTCCTCGTCGAAATATTGTGGAATTTTATCAGCGCGCTGTTTCCTTGCTACCGTGACCAACGCTCGTCGCTATAAAGCCGTGGTATTTTTGTGGACGATGTATATATCAGGATATGATTTACATAATCGTATCATTCGCCAAAGTTTATACCGTTATATTACGAAATGTATTATTTATTAATCAATTACGCCTTTGCATGCTATTGAAATAAGTGAAATAAGTAAAGGATGATAATGAGAATCTTATTGGACCGTACATGTGAAAGTACAATCTGTAGGAAATAAAGGCCCATAACGGTCGAAACTGGAATCTTAAATAATTCCATGTGAATTTGTATATACTATATATGTACGTACAAATATAGTATATATGTAAAGGGTGTTTTTTTAACCCCGATAGAACTTGAAATTGTAAAAAATAAAACAAAAAATTAAATTAAACAGCCGCGGTGGCCATATGCCTGAAATCATTTTCAAATGTTAATGCCATGCCTTGATCTTTCGACTAAAAAAAATTTTTTGATTATAATTTAATTTTTGTGTTAGTTTTTACAATTTTAAGTTCTATCGGGCTTAAAAAAACACCCTTTATATGTCCTTTATTTTCTAAAGAATGATAAGTCAGAAAAACCGGATGAATTATAATTCTTTTCTTTAAAATCGTTACTATTACAAAGAGAGATTTAGTATTTCGCAAATCATATCGCAAATCGATAATGTACGAGCAATGAGAAAATTATGTACAACAGAAGAGGAAGAGACAGAAAGAGAGAAACTCTGATTTATCGAACGCCAATTATAATTCGAAAAAAATCCTACATGATTTTTAATGCATGATCTATTGAAATAATCCAATAAAGACAACGCAAAGCTGAACGATAATATAGGTTATTCTTTTGCAGCCTTATGAGATAACGCCAGGCGATTCGCGAAAAATCCGCGATCGTTTCGAGAGAAAGAAAGAGACAGAGTGGACACCGTTCGGATTAGCACGCGAAACTGGTTACGGACCAAAGACGATGACCTCCGCCAGCTTGCACGCGCTTTCTCGTGTCCCGATAATTTGATATTTTCTCCGTGGAGTGGAATCCGCGGCTGTGTAACTTGGCGCTGCGTGTGCTCGCAACATCGGGACGCGATGTCAACGGTGTTTTCGGACCGTTCCGTCGTAAACGAGAAGAAAAGAGACGGGAGAAGAAAGGAAAAGAAGTGTGCGCCCATATGTGAGATATATGTACGCATATGTGTGTATGTATGGGAAAGAAAGAAAGAAGTATATACGTACGGTACGTATATTGGCTACAGGTGAGAGAGATAAACGCGTAGCGTTGGCAGAACGAGAGGAGGCGAACCGTCTTCATTATGCTAATGCCGTGCAACTACAGCTGACCGTGGCCAAAAATAGATGTAGATATCGTGGAATGCTGAGTCGAACCCCGAGGGGGTTTTTACATTCTTCTTTTTCTCTCTTTCTAGCTCTTGTACGTATCCTCTCTATTTTGTCCGATGCGTTACGCTTGTTTCACGATTCGGGCTATATCCCAGTGGAATGAAACGACGAGAGTATAGATCGAATCGCTATTTCCCTATTCGTACTTTACACCCTTCTTTACATTCTCTCTCTCGTTTTATCTTTTCTGTCTGTGTTTCTCTCTCTCTCTCTCTCTCTCTCTCTGTTTCACTATTTTTTTTCGTGCGTAGAAGACGTGCTCATTTTCCGATTATTTTTTCAAACTTTTCCGCAGAATATTTCAGTCTCGTAACAGGTTAGATATTGCTATGTTTGGTTGAAGAGAGAATATCTACGCTGAAAGCATCGTTTATGAAAATTATCATCTTTTTACAGGATAACAAGCACAACTATTCATTGATATTCCGTCAACAGGCGTATAAGCATGTTCTTATATGTCTTGTTTATTTGTCATATATTTATAAAAAATAACGATGTATAATATTTATTTATAAGAATAAATAAATAAATAAATAAATAAATAGTAAACATAAAGTGTAGATGGATGTTTCAATGCATTTTACGATGCGCTGTATCTATAATATAACGACTATAAAAGAATCTACTGCGTTGTTGGTAAAAAATAAATGTAAATAGATTCCTTAACATTTTCCTTAACGATTTTTTTTTCTTCACAATCACGTAACTATGTATACTGCTAACCACATTGTTATATACTGTATGTTTAGTCTGCTCCAGAGCGACGTCGTTATCTCGAACAGTGTATACGCATTGGCATGTAATGAGTTACTAATACGTATCACAATGTGCGTTACAGCGTGTTGCATGCATAATGCAAATCCTATTTACATGAAACGGAAAATATGTTGGTTGGCTAAAAACATTGATATTAGAACGCTCTTTCAGTCAACGAAGGGAAAATCATAGGTTTTAGTGTGTCTGTTCGTATGGAAATAGGAGAGACAGTTGTTTTGCGATAATTTTTTATTGCTAATCTATTTAATTCAAATAGAAATCACCAAGAGATTTATAAAAGCTATATATATATATATATATAGCTTCATAAAAAAAATTTGTAATATGGTATATATATATATATATATATATACCATATTACAAATTTTTTTTATGAAGTAGTAATTTATTTATTTCATAACTAATAAAAATATCAAAAGGTGACATTTATAAGATTCTGTCCTGTATATGAAGCAAGTTATCACAAATTATCGGAGTACGTTGTGACAGCTGTAAATCTTTTTAAACATGTTAAGATAGAAAAATTAAAAAATACTGCGAAGAGGAATACTTTTATATTAATGATTTAAATAATAATTTCTTTAAATTCGAATAATGGAAGTATATTGTTTCATCTATCATGAACATACAATGATAAGTGTGATCATTTTTTTAATCTTTTATAATTTTAACAAAATAATGATAAAAAGAAGCTTATTTTGCTACAACATAAAACGGGAGAAAAATTCTGTATTTTTTACATATTTACTGGAAATATGAAAGATAACAAACATAAATTTAAAAAACAACTATAACAGCTTCACTTTGCCATATTACGTAATTAAGATTATTAGTTCAAAAAGAAGAAATTTAAGACATCAATATAAATGAAACATGTACTAAATAAAAATTCTAATTTCTAAGGAAGTATTTGCAAATTATAATATATAACTGATAGCTTTAGAAATATTGCAGATAACAGTTTATTTATTCTATACTTTTGGTTATAGAAAATATTACTTGGAAAATATAATATACATTTAAAAAACGATTAGTGAATTCCTGATGTAATGTTTCCGAAATAATATCATATTCTTCGTACAATGTAAAATATCTTTTATTCTTGAAATATATTAAGTGTAACAATTTTCTTTATGTTCCTTATATACATTTGTGCTACATCAAATTTTTCTTCTTCTATTATCAGTGGGACTGCTGGGAGTTTTTGTCTCATCACATTTTGTATATTTTTGTGATTCCTCTACGCTAACGGTATGCTTTAAAGTTTATCGAAAATGTTTTAATTAGTTCGACGTTCGAATACCAGGATTTAAATGCAAGTATATTCTGTTCAACGAGAGATTTATCACCCGCCGCGTATAGGAAGCGGCATAGCAGGCAAAGGTTGAAGATGTATTCTGTATTGTATACGTAAATACTGCACGCTCGGGCCCTGGCTTAGAAAATTGAGCGGGTGAAATAATCTCGACATCCCCTTTGCCCGCTACGCCTCCCGTGCGCAAAGGGTGGTAAATCTCTCGTTGAACAGAGTATAGAAATACGCGATATGTATCCTCATAGATACGCTCGTTGTACTTCCTTGAAGCGGTTGAAAACGGGTCAGCCAAGTGTAATTCTGACACGTGGCATCACAATAGAAAATGTACATTTTAAAATCGCCGTCCCTGCTTAACTTTCAATCGTAAATGACGTCTCATGACACGTGACGACACGCGACGTCATGTAATATTCTTTTTCGCAAATATCGATGCGAGTAATTTTTTAATAAATATTGCTGCTGCAACTTCGCAACAACAATTGACGAATTGATATAGTCTATGCATTGTAGAATTCACTGATTTACATCACCTGAGTGAATAAATAAAGTAAATTATACTTTTAGAGTAAATTGCTATTCCGAAAAGTGAAATCTCACTCTTCAGAATTGAAAATTGAGCAACCTTTTTTCACGACTGGCTCAATTTTCACTCTTCTTTCCATTCCAAAAAAAATTTAGAGAGTACCATTTAATAGGAAAGAAATTACTTACGGTCACGAGAGATTTCAAGCATTGATACTCTATACCTCATGATCTAATTGCCTATCTCTTTCGCTTAGATGTAACATGAAGGTAATATTGAACAGGTGTATCGGTGATAATATCGTTAAGCGCTTAATGATGTAGATACATCGATAAGATGCAAATATGTACATCGATAATATCAAAACAGACATTTATATCTTCAGCAACTGTACTCAAAATACAGCAACGGAACACTCGGGGTAAGAAAGGTGGCAGCCAGCTGGCTGCTAAGAAGAAATGAAAAGAAAGGAGCGTAACGCAGCGGAGTCAGCAGTTTTTGTTAAAAATTTATTCGGTTCAGCTTCATGAAAAATATCACCTCGTACCCCTCGTCTCTTGTCGTTTCGTGTCACACCTCGGCGGTTACTTCGGTTCCATTTTCTCTCCTTCTCGTCCCCTCCCCCTCCCTCTCACATTGTCT
This sequence comes from Acromyrmex echinatior, assembly GCF_000204515.1. Next base: position 133,292 of record NW_011627293.1, read on the forward strand.
CTTCCCCTCTTTCTCTTTCTCTTTTTCTTTTCTATCTCATGTTTCGATCCATCCTCCCTGCGCTCTATCTTTGTCCCCTATATCTTCTCTTTCTTGCTTTTATGGGTCCATATGGGTTTCTTGAACTAGCGCAGTGCGTTCGAACCAGCTATTCATTTTTCAACGTTACAACGCCATTCGGTGCTTGGTACGTCGAACAATTTCACGTTCGCAATTATGCATCGCGGGCAATATCACAATTAATTGGCGGTGTGAGAAAAGCGCGCGCCGATGCATATCCAATAGCGCGATATATATCGAATTATGCCGTGTGAAAAACGTCGGGTATAAATCATAAATTGATAGATCAGCTTCCGAGGTTTTAATCACTGCTGATCTTAATTCACAATCTATATTGCTAATCCAATAATATTAATAAGTAAATTAAGACATTTGTTAAATTATATTTATTTTAATTACTCACAATTAAAAAAATATTTTTCATAATTAAAGATTCAAGAAGAAGTTAATTTTTACTTTTCGTAATTGCTATCTTAGAATAATTTTATTTTAAATATTGATAAACCAGGAAAAAATAGTTATTGTTACAGAAAGATTATAAATAATTACATCATTAAAAAAATTTTTATTATAAACATATATTCTTTATATACATATAAGTATGTATTATAAACATATAGGTATGTATTATAAACGTCAAATTAAACAAGTTTTCAAACAATTAATGATATAAAAAGTTTCATTAAGTAATAAAATGCTGAATTTATAAAATTTTATAGCTTTCTTGATGAATGAGATATTTACTCAAGTGCATGAAAATTTTTGAAAGCCAAGAAATTACCTTGACCAAAATATTAATAAAAAAAGAATTAGTTGCTGACAAAACGGAAGGTAAATTTTCGTGCAGACGCGGACTTCCGCTCCGTTGTGTAGTCAGGTATTTGGGAAAATGTAAAGTGCATTTATCTCAACTAAAAGTAGAGGTAGACGCAGCTTGGCTTATCGTAGTTGGCGACGCAGGAATGGCGCGCTTCCGTTTCCGTTGAGGTATCGAAACTTACTCAAGAAAGAGTTTCGAACCGGAGATACTCACTGCGCGTAACGCGAAAGCAAAACGACGTTCCTGCGATTGTAACGACAAGAACCGAGATCTCACCAACAGCATAATGAGTATTATTTACATCTTTTTGCGAAACGTTTCTTTATTTCTCGAGTAAAAAATGATAATATCGCCATATTAATTAATATATTATCACATCATTATTTGCTACTTTTTGATATTTATAGGTTTTCATAACTAATCTGCCAAATACAATTTGAGAGACTTTTACTTCAATAAACTAAAATTTCACTATTGAAGACAATACGCTGAATCAGTGTGTTCCTGTGTTAATTATAACGAAAACTTAATTTCAAACTGAGATTCATATTAGGATCTGTTAAAATTAATATCACTATTATTTCATACAGCATGTTCCAAAGTATATTGTATGAGAATGATAATGAAACAAAATATATTCTCTCTCTGTCCCTAACTTAGAGAGCATGTAAAAGTCAATACGCGCAAGAGGTCACATATAAAAGAAGCGAGTTATTCATTAGAATCAGGTAGCACCGTATACGCTTTCACTGCGATTTAAATCGACAGGATGAAACGGCGTCGCATCAAGATCTGGAACGTGAATAGAGTGCGGTCGAACCGATCTCTGTTGTGACATCGCAACTAAGATAGCCATGAACGTGCGAACAAGGTCTGTGCGCATACGAGAGATACTAGACCGATATGCGGCGAGAGGTATCAACCCGAACGATACGCTGTGGCCCACTGGCTTGGTATTGGATCCCAAGGATTTCTCGTTCTATATGAGGTATATAGAACACTACAAATATACACCAGGATGTTTGTTGTAAGTACCAGTTGCCGTTTAAAGTCTCTCTTTCTCTTACCCTACAGCTCTTTTCTTTTTATATAATATTATACAATTACTTTAGCGACAAGAGATGAAAAGAGAGGAAAAAAGAGTAAAATTTTCTATAACGATAATGTTTCTGTAAGTTGTTTTGCTGATAAATTCAAGTTTAGTTTATATTTTTCTGTACCTATACACTAATAATATACTTGCGATTTAAAAAGAAAAAAATACTTTCAATTGTTTTGATCAGGTCTACTCAGCGGAATTAAGTCTTTCATTTTCAAATACCTTCGTTGTTAATCGCTTAATTTTTTATATAGAAGTTGTATCTCACTTAAGATATTTTCTATTATATTTTTCATTTACTGAGTTTCGTATCTAATCAAATGGAATATGTATAACTTGATGTCTCAGGCATTTATTATTACATATTTCACTTTTTACCAATAACAAATTTATTTATAAAATTTTTGGAACAAAAAACTGTTACTATGGACACGGTTTAGACAATTGGTCGCCTAACCTTGTATCTGTAGGTCTTTTGAATTGTATCTTCTATGAAAGTATTGAAATTAGGAGTAAAAATGATTAAAAATATAAGATTAATAAAAAGAAAAATTCATTAATTTCTAGTAGTAATTAACTAATATTTAATTTTAAAAATTTATTTAAAAAAAGATCAAGTATTTAGTAATTAATAAGTATGAGTAATGTAAAGATAAGGACGTGTTGAAATATTAAACTGACTAGAATTTATTTTTGTAATTGATATTTGTATTCATATCTGATATCAATTAGTTTTACTATTGTTGATTATATATATCAGTCTTATCTTAAAAATTCGGAATATAATTGCACGATTAAATTATTACCAGCTATATAATTTGATATAAAAAATTAACATCAGTTGTAACTAATTTTTTAAAATTAGCACGCAAAACGAGATAGTCTATTAAATTTTTATCTTTATTACTTATTTTTTATTTATTTTATATTTTTGTCACTTAACATTATTTATATTAAGAGATAATATAAAATTATATAAAATATTGATAAGGTACAAAATTTAGGCGACCGGTACGCATTCAGTAACTTTTTCCTACTATTACGAGAATAGTGTGTGTGTGTGTGTATATATATATATATATATATATATATATATATATATAAATATAAAATAAATAATAATTATATTAAAGAAAGTAAAACAGTTACTTTTTTAATTAATTGCTCATGTTTAACACGTAATTAGTTAAGAATGCCTTCATTGCATATTTACTTTATAATTGTTTTATATGCCTGATATAAAAGTGTTTATAATAATTCTTCGTTTCGCGCTCCTCTATATACAATATATATTCGCTCGTTGAAATAATCTCATTAAAATATCTTTTATAAATACAATAGAAACAAAGGAAATTATAATGAAATATAAATGATAGAAACAAAGGAAATAACAAGGAAATCCTTCCATATTCATATATTAAAATCAATCGGTAAAAGATTAAAACTCATTGCTATTAAATCGACTGTTAAAGATGTCACAGTCAAGAAGATACTTGAAAGATCTCGAAAATTTAAAGTATAAAATGTTGGAAACTTTGCGGAAATCATTCGTAATTTTCTTCACAATCAAGATTGTTGATCATATTAATTGAAAGTTGCTCGCTTTTGATTTGCTATATTTTTGAAGTTTCTCATTTCGCCAGATCAATAATAAAAAAATTTAATAGTTCAGAATTGTACTCTCTCTCTCTTTCTCCCTCTCTCTCCCATTTTGCGTCAAGCATTTAATTATGACTAATTTTTGTACATAGTTATATTAACATAAAATAATTTTATATTAATTTAGAGTGATGTAACTATACTTTATATTAGATCCCCAAAATGCTCGTTTAATTTTATCGACCTTTATAGGTCGTATTTTGATATACTCTGCTAGGACGAAAACTTATAGTTCATGTTATGTATGTATATTATAAATAGATTTTCAGTACTGACAGTATATCGGAACATGACTTTACTTTGTTGCAGTATGATTGCATCGCAACTCTATCTGCAAGGCGAGAATTTCCGTCCGCTAGATATTTGTAAGAAACATATATATCTATACAGTGAGTGCAAAAAGTATTCGTATAAATGATTTTTTTAAACAAACCTTATTTTCAAAGAAGAAGCATTAATTAATAATTTATAATATTAATAAAGCAAAAATAGTTTATATATTTCTCAAAATTATTTTAAGAAGTGCAATAATTAAAATATCTTAATGATAATAAGCGAAAATAGAAAATTGTATAAAAAAATATTCATATAGTCGAGTACTTCTAAGATCATGAACATGATTATTTCCGCAAAGCTTTTTTGTTTACATTAGGACAGAATACACTCGTTGTTAATAAAGTGTTAATTAATGTTTACTTTCTACAAATAAGGTTTCTTTAAATAAAATCTTCCCTATACAAATATATGAATTTTTGCATTCATTATAACATACGTACTCATTCAGTTAACTGCATAAAAATCGGAAACATGTTCATAACAAGTTGGTTGCAAAAACGAAGAAAACAAAGCTTAATGATTCTTAGAAAATTTAATGTAGATTATATTTATTCTGATTTTTTGGCTTTACGTGATCAATGCATCGATGCAGCCACACATAATATTGTATGCTAAAGTCGCATAGCGACAGGTGATACAGAATTGTAAGCACGGGTCGCATAGAAAATTAATTCTAGAATGCTATCGATACGTAAATTTTACGTTCAAATAAGCGAGGTCACTGAACGCTAAACTATATTCAGTGGTCATTAAAAGATTCAAGCTACTATGCTAAAAGCTAGAATAAGTTTTTAAAAATTCTGTCCTATGTTATGTCAGTGGTCTATCCGATGATTAGTATTATAATAGAGAGTGATTTTAAATTTCGATTTTTAAGTTTTGTGTTATTATATATTTATTTAAGTGTCATGAGGAGACATATATATACACACACACAATTGAAAAATGCTATATCATTTCAAGAATTTAATAGTATGCTTATTTATTTTTCTTTTAAGTTAATAATTAGGTTATTTGTGATTATAAAAATATAGATTATATAAATATTTTATTGTTAAAAAAATGAAATGTACGAAAAATTTGCATTATATTAATTAAAAATGTCTATTTCTTTGTATGTAAAATTTACAGTACAGGATCAGCCAAAAGTATATCATCTTTAGATTTGTTGAGAACTTGGTTTAAAAAAAAAAAAGATTTTTCATCATACTAATAATACAAACAATTTGTAAAAAAAATAATTAATTTTATTAAAAATTTTAAAAATAAATTAAATTGAATAATAAACTTTTTGAATCGTCATAACAAGTTTAAATGCTAGCAATACATACTGTGAAACATTAAACTGATCACTAAAACCACAACTGTAAAAATAGCGACGAGAATATACGAAAAACAATGGAAACGCAAAACCGCGATTTCAAATCGAAAATCTTGATATTGATTTGTGTGTCAAATTTCATCCCATGTATAAAGTGCACCTGCTATTACCTGTTATTAAGGTATATACTATAAAATTTTAAGTGTATTCGATTTGTATTCGACTTTGACGGAAGTTATGTTTAGAAAACCTAAAGATATTTATATTATACTTTTGAGATCAGTACTGTATTAATACTGTATCAATATTGTATCACTCAATATCGATAACGTTCTAGGGTTACGCGCAATTGAAACGTTGTTCAAACAAAAAATTTAAAGTGTTCTAGAAAAAAAAATAAATAGAAAAACAAGATAGGTTTCGTGAAGGATAAATCGCTTGACCGATTGCGGTGTAATAATCGATTTGGTTGGACACCGACAATACAAGCAGATGTATATAGATTTGTAAAATAAACGGAATTTTATCAAACTTTCGAGATTGTTAATTCTTTCATTTTTGCCACCACATCTTCAGTCATTACCAAAGCAGATTCTGTGCACTAGCGTGAACATGGCAGTTGCAACTGATAAATATATTTTTGTAAATTGAGAGTTGAATTTGCATAGGTATGAACATACATACATTTGAAGTTATTTGTTAAAATGGGTTTGTTGCACAAATTAGCTTAGTATTTGCATAGAAAACTTTGCCGACACTCGACGTGTTAATACTTAAGTAGTTCTATGAATTTTCATGAGTTGAAAATATTCATGATGTCATTTATTTTATATTAATATGTACAGCAAGAGCATAATGTATATTCAAAGAAATTCTCGCGAATAAATCACACGAAAAGTAAAGCAAAACTAGTCAACTGCTCGAAAGGACTGCATCTAAATTTATAACCATGAAGGCTAGGACACGCGAATTACTATAAGCGTTCTATAGTCGAACATTAAAATGCGATCAATCATTAAAACATAATAAACTTTTCCGCATGTAAGAAATGAATAATTTGAATTAAACCGATAATAATGCTTGATGTTTCGTACAAGATATTAATTTTCGTAAGATTTTTCCTGTGAAAATTCTTCCTTTGAGATTTCTTTTTTTTTTTATTCTTCGGTATTGTGAAGGTGAAGAAAAATATTCAATGTTCTACTTTTCTCTAATTTACAATTATAAAGGCCGGTTTATGGACACGCGAATTACTTAAGCGTTCTATACTCAAACGTTAAAACGCAATCATTAAAATGTACAATAATAAGCTTCCTAACATTTCACGAATGAATAATTCAAATTAAATCGACAATGGTTTCGCACAAAATTAGTTTTCGTTACATTTATCCTTTCGAAATTCAAACTTTGTTTCTTTCTATTTCGGTATTCTAAAAACAAGGAAAGACACACGATTTTGTTTTTCTAGCGGAAATCGCTCTATATGCGTAACAAGATTTTAATTATTAAATCAGTGAGGCTTTGGAGATTTTCTCGTGAATTTAGGCGTTTGCTGAATCGGAAAATTTGGGAAGTACTGTGTTAAACTATACGTGAATACACACGAGCCGGGATTACGAGCGGATAGAGGTCTAAACAGTGCCGATGCGACGTTGCGTATTTCGCTTTATCCCCTACCTCTTCCTCCCCGTTGAATGCAGTTTCGAAATTCGTACGGGGAAACAATCGTAGGGAATCGCGAGCGCAAGCAAGATATCCGATCGAATTTCGGAGTCAATAGAGTGACCGGAATCTGGTCGAGCGCGAGGCGAAGCGAACCGAGACCGAGATCAGATCGTTTCCGATCGTTTTCGCGACGCTTTCGGACGTCGCGATGTCCGCGAAAAATACGCCTGGTGATCCCACGTTCCATCACACACACACACACACACACACACACACACACACACATATACACACACACACTCAAGAATCTTTTCTCGTCGCCGTACCGCGCAGTGCGCATTGAAGGCATCGGCGCTGATATAAAGAATTTCCCTCGGATCTCGCTTGATTCCCTCCCTTACGCGTGCATCTCCCTTTGCCTTTCGCATTCGGGCTTTATCATTTCTCTTTCTCGCTCCTTCTTTTACATACCCTTCCTCGCTCGCGCGGTGAAACAAGATTATTCCGACGTACGGAACGCGTGCGGCAGGTTCTCCTTCACTATGTTGGTAGTGTTGGTAGTGTTGGTACCGGCGCGGCGCGGCGCAGCGCGGCGGAAGGAAGGAGATCGCGAGAGGCCAGACTGAGAGAGATGCTGCCGGGAGCGGAGGCGAGGGTGGGAGGGAAGGGGTGACTGACTAACCCCTCCACCCGCGAGCGGCGTGATAGTCAGCAGGCGATGCGCGACCAAATCTAACCTAACCTAACCCTAACCCCATTGCCGGTTCTCCAGCGAAACGAGCGAACGCGCATACGAACGGTACAGGCTGGGTCGCCAGGCGGTGGCGAGAACGAGACGAGGATGGAGTTACGGTCATATGGAGAACGACGACGACGACGAGGAGGAGGCGCGGGAGGGGGAAAAGGGGAAAACGCGGAGCATGCGCGCCGAGGTAGTTTATCGAGCCGTAGAGAGGGGCGGTCGGTGGCCTCGTCCGCCTCGTCCGCCTCGTCGTCGTCGTCGTCGTCGTCGCCGTCGTCGCCGCCGTTGCCGCCACCGCCACCACGGCCGCGACGTCGACGACGATGGTGGCGGTGGTGGCGACGTGGCATCGCGCGAGCGAGCGAGAGATGACAGAAATCGCCGAGTCGGCGGGAGAGAGAAAGCGCGAGACATGAGAGGGAGAGGGGAACATTGCCGTGGATAGCGGGAGGATAGGGAAGGAAAAAAGATGTATCTGGTAGGCGCGAGCGAGAGAGACGCAGTGAAGTAGAAGGGGAGCGCGGGGAAGGAAAAAGCCGAGTTATATCATGGATGCGAGCGAGATGACAGAATTCCAGGGTGGTGAGAGAGAGAGAGTGAGAGAGAGAGAGAGAAGTGCACCGTAGCGGGTGGAACGCGGTGGAGGATATTTAGCGAGCGAGCGAGAGAGAGAGAGAGAGAGAGAGAGGGAGAGAGAGAGGGAGGGAGACTTCCCGAATGCAATGGAGAACGTTGGAATGTGGTGGGATGACGAGGGAGAAAGAGGAAGAGAGAGAGAGAGAGAGAGGGATAGGCGCGCGGGCGAGACGAACCGGTGAGCTAGCGAGCGGGCTGCGGGAGGCGACTGGCAAGGCGAGGGGGCGGAAAGGGGAATACGCGCAACGGGCGGTAGAGGGGCTCGCTGGAATGGGAGAAGGGGGAGAGAGGGGCGCTGCCGTCGGGCAGTTGCTGTCGCGCCAG
>NW_011627293.1:142266-162578 GCF_000204515.1 Acromyrmex echinatior
CGTCGCTGTTGCCGTATTGCTGCAACTTTTGTCCAGGTCGCGCGTGCTTCGTAGTCAACGGCTCGCACTGACGTTTGACATTTCCGAATCGTCAGGAAACATCAAAAACGCATCGCGCGTGCGGAGTAGAGAAAGCAGAGGGAAGGAAGAAGCCGAAAGAGAGAAAGGGACGGCGTGAGAAGCGCGGAAGGAAAGAGCAAGTGAGAGAAAGCGGCAGCGCGCGCGAATCCGAGGAAAAAAAAAACACGGAGCTCGTGTGATCGGGGAAAGCTGATTATGAGTTGGAACATTGGTGCAGCGACGGATCAGCAAAGCTTAGGCTAACGTGAGAGAGAGATAGAGAGAGAGAGAGAGAGAGAGAGCGAGAGCGGTCGTTTTTTTCTCCATTCGCGATAAACTCGCACGGATACCGTACGATCGTCGTCCGTGCGTGCGCGGATCGTGTCTCCGCGAAAATCACATACATCGAGATTCTACAGTATAAAGTGAGAGCCGAGGATATTTTTTCCGGAGCACAGTGGTGTTTGACATAGAATCGTAAGTGTCCGGCGGAAGTTTCAACCTTGTGTTTTGGTGGCATCTAGGAGGCGATTCCGAGGAGAAGAACGCAACGAGAGAGCGAGAGAAAGAGAGAGAGAGAGAGAGAGAGAGAGAGAGAGAGAAAGAGAGATAAAATCTGCAATCATTATCGACGGGCAACATCGCGAGCATCTTCGCGTCAAGGTGACCGACATCACGGCGAGGATCGCGTCTGAATCCTTCGCGTGTTCCGGAGCAAGGTAATGCATATACAAAGTTCCCTTATCTGTGGTTTACCTATCGGGCACACCTGTCATGTGCGTACGTCTATCTTTGCGCGTGGTACGTCTATCCTGTGTGCGTGCGTGTTGCGAAACAAACGGTGTGTGTGTGTGACGCGCTTGTAGGTACGGTTCGTAAACACACGAGTGGGGCTACGTTCAAAATGTACTATTCGAATACCCCGCCGAGTATCATTTTTTTATCCTTATTATCAATCCTTCTTTATCAACTTTTTCTCGAACAAGTAATCACGTTGTTTTATTGGAGAGACATTTTTGCGCTCTACAATCTGCGCTGTACTCTTATTAGCCTTAGGAGTTTCCTTGTAACGTGTATTTTTTATTCTTATTGTTACTGAATATTTAACAAGAAATGAGATACTCGGAGGCATTTCGATAGTATTTTTGAAGACGTCCTAGGGCGATCCGCGGGGTGATTCGAGTAAGGTCTCGCGATGGATGACGTTTTCCGCGACGGAAATGTGTATATATATATATATATATATATATATATATATATTATATAACATCGAAGATTTTTACGTGATTAGTATGCGTAATACATATACGTATGTACATAACGCGTGTCCGTCGAGGTGACGTCACGCGGCTCGAGAACAGCGCGTCTCTATGCGCCTCTATCGCGTCGCGGTTGTTTTCTTGAAAATTCGTCGCGAGTCGCGCGCCTCGGCGTTATCGCGAGAAAAAAAATTATACGCGATATTTGTTTATGAAAGTGTCGCAAGAGCTCGGCGTCTCCCCGATGCGGTAAACGCCGACGTCACGCCGCGTCACGCGTCCACAGCTAATGAGAATACGGATCTTAAAATACAAGTATCGTGATGTTTTATATGTATATATAGCTGTTTAGTCGAAGCGAGAACTTTATACTTACTTTTTTCTTTTTTTATTTGGAGACGTCGCGGAAAACAGTTCTTATCGGCTTTTTAAGGCATACTGAAATTAAACTGGTCAAAGAATCGTTGGACGACGCGACGGGAAATAATTATCATGTTATTTTTGTGTATACAGTCATGCGGTATTACGTGCACTTTTTTAATCGAGATAATCTGCATCGGGAGTAATTTACCTTACTCCGACTTTCATATAAATTTATATGCCGCATAAAGTTGAACTCCGAATTAAAATCTAAAAGTCAAATGTGAAATGGCAGGTGGGAAACGCATTGCAATCGCTTTTTATACACATATCGAATACATATTTAATCAAGCATAACTTTATGAAGGCTGAATATCGCATCCACCGTGATTTGCATCGTTGCAATTGAAAACGCCGTCAAAAGAATGTGCTCGAGATATTTGCAAATTCGATCGGGGTGACAATTTCCATATTGACAGTTTGACACTCATAGCGCAATTAGATTTCATGTGTGTCAAACTATCAATACGGATATCTATAATCATAGAGATTTAATTTATTGAATACAGACAAAAATTATGTCAAAGAAGAAAAAGTCATTCGATGCATATATATATATATATATATATATATATATATATATATATATATATATATTACTTTTTTATGCCTTCGATTGTGTATCTTAACACAAATTTAAAAAGCAAACTAATTTACTAGATATTGACTTGTGAAACTATAAATATTCTAGTGAATTTGATCACTTACACTGATACTCCAAATTTGATTCTAATTCTACCATATTCTCTTTACTTATTGCTTCTTTACTTTAAAAGTAATACATTTAAAAAAACGACTTCCGAATTATTACTATAAATGAGTTAAGTAAGCGTAGCTTATCAGTTATAAAAAATGAACTAACTTGACTTCATAAAAAATTGTTGAAATCGTCATAAGTAAAAAGGTTGATTTTTTTAAGGAATGTGAAACGGAAATGATAAAAAAGACATTTGATTATGTCAAGAATATATTTTTTTCATATTGTTCGATGAATAAATAATTTTCTGTCAAGTTTTTCCCCTATTCCGGGAAACTTGACTTTTTGAGTCACTTTTAGAGTAAGGAGCAATATTTTAGAATTAAAAATTTCGAGCTATCAAACATTATATTTAAACCTAATATATATCTAGGAGACTAAAAAAAGGATTTCAATTCATTCTTTTTCATTTAAGAAAAACAGTGAGTAATGAGCGGTAAAGTATATACATATATTTGAATACGTACGGAAGAAAACGTATTTATATAATATAATCCATTTGAATCTAAAACAGATGAAATCGAATTATATTTCGCGAATGTTGTTTCTTGTTTCATGCTAATTAGTTCTCATTCTTGCGATCGTCTGTACAAATACTGGTCGGTGATGATATGCGCAACTCGTTTAAATATATATAGTATACATATATCTATATATTTAACATTGCATTATGGTATCACATATATATATTGGCAAACACGATTAATCAAGTATAAATCGCAAATAAACGGAGATGAGAAAAACGTAGATGAAAGGAAACGTGATCTAAAAATAAATTAACGTATTGCGTCTAAAATTACGAGGTGCATTCGCGGTAACGTAATCTCGAGAACGCGTGAAATCGAGACGTATGGAACGTTCCGCTCTGAAGTTGGTCACTCAAGAGCGCGGCGCGCGCGCGAGGAATCGAGAATCAGTCCAGTCGAGTCGAGAAATCGGAGTGGCACGGCCGACTTGAATTTTCGTCGCCGCTCGTTTACCGCCGGCACTTTTAATCGTTATCGTTACTGAATTATCGCGCGGGCAACGACGCGATAGCCGCATTTCGAAACGTTCAACTGCCTCGTGCCTGTGATCGTATTGCCACTCTCTCGCTCGACTCGACGTCGCGCTTCATTTGTTCACGCTCGCGCGCGCGCGCGCGCGTGCACCGGAACGCACGTAACCTCCATCTTTTCGCGGTTCGCGTCTCTCCGTGTGCGAGCGGATTCCGCGGTTTCGTCGGTTATCGCGTCGGAAAAACGTTCGAGCGCGTTCGACACGTTGAGGCCATACATCGGCGCAATTACGAATCTGTCGAGAGATTGAACGACGCGTAGTGGAAGGGAGATACCAGCGGAGGCTTCTTCGCGGCTGTGAAAATTGTGAGGTTCGACCACGCGTTAAATCGCAGTTGGGAACGACGACGGTTGGCGTTCGAGAGTACGTATGCGTCTTCTTTATCACGTCTTATCGTGACGTTGCTGTGTTTCGATGCAGCGTCTCGAAAGCTTTCGTAACCTCGTTGCCGAGAGATTCTTTTATTACACTTTTTCATACTTACTATATTTATAGCGGCACGTACTTGTGCCTTGAAACAGGAGAGGAAAGAAAAATAAAAACAAGTGTAGATGAAGAGTGTAGAGTTACGATTGCTTGTTTCTCGACTACGTATTTTTTTGTCAAACGAATTACGGGCTTTTCTTCGCAAAGGATTCACCTGTTCTGAAAAGATTATTTTCTTAGAATATGTTTTTTCGAATGTTCCGTTGGATGGATTCAATTGTCCATCTTGTTGCATTATTAGTGAGATTACATTTTTACGAGTTGATGGCCGTATAAATATCAGCTGAATTACAATTCTTTATTTCCTCATTATTAATTAACTGTGTCAATGAATCATTACAACGGCGATTGCCGATACGTCTCTATACAGTGAGTGATTATCGCGATCACATTACGCGATATTAATTTGCGAGAATTATTAATAATGCGCAGGTATCATTTATTCTCTCATTTACGCTTAATTGCCCGCCAATTTCGCCAATTGATTAAAGATAGATTGAGAGGATTTAAAGCCAATTTTAACCTAAATCTTGCCAGCTTTCGCGTTTATATTTTTATAAATCTGGTCGTAGACGCGAGCAAAAGTTGAAATTATAAGGAAGGCGATGTATAGGTATTCTTGATCTCCTCGCTTATTCGAAATCTCGAGGTTCGTTATTCATTTTGCGATTACGAACGAGCGTGCAATAATTACAACACGTACGATCGATTTCGATCGGATCGCGTTTCTTCCGTATATCCAGGCCGCGCATATTTTTTCTACATGACATAACGTAGATGAATAATTTTCATGTCGGAGGGAAAGGGGGACGGGAGGAGGGGAGAGAGAGAGAGAGAGAGAGGGAGGAGATGGAAGAGGAGAAACAGACAGAGACAGAGACAGAGACAGAGATACAGACATAGCCGCGCGTAAATGCGTCGCTTCGGTGGTGACGCGCATCCGCGCACAAACGCATCAAATTACAGTACCTTCCAATGGGCGTGTCCGACTGACATTCCAACCTCGCCGTCTTTCATCCTATTGAGAGGCCTTCCACGCTCCTCTCCTCCCTGCCGAGCGCACGGTGGGACTCTTTTTCTAGCGCCGGCGTTTAGCCGGTGATTTTCGACGTGTTTACAGCACCCGTAGGAAGTCGCACCTACCTATCTGAAGGCTCGACACCCGAAGGTCTTTACAACGATACCTGTGTAATCGATACGTTTTTCACAATGAGACTTAGGCGAGATTTTACTAGAATGTTAACCGCAGGCACGACAGATGTGACAAATCTTAATCTCGTAATGATGTGAGTGACATTATCGTTACGTTTGATTGACAGACGTCACTAATTTCGGTTTTTAAATACACATGCACACTTACACACAAATTGATTATATATATATTAATTTTAATGTGATAATTATACGCAAATATTACTTATAGCAAATACATAATTATACATAATTAAATGTAATTATGTGTCAAAGATTTGAATATTAACACTACTCAGATTTAGAAACGGTTTTAATCGTTTCATTTAATTTATATTTAAATCCCGATCAAAATATCTAGAATAGAATTCTATTTTATTATTATCGATATTTATATAACTCTGCGGTAATCTATTTTGACGATATGAAACGCCGCAAAAACTGTTTAAAGAAAATGAAATATTTATTATCTAATATGCTTTTAAGGGATTAAACTAGCACACACGGCACGAGACAAACAACTTAAATTTTAATAATTATAATTAAACCCGCATGTCATAAATGTTAATTTGTTACATTCCTCTTTTTTATTCACCTTCGTGACTTTAATTTCCTACCTCCCATTCGGGCGTTCTCAATATACGTTATACGGAGGTAGCTGCGCACCGGAAGTTTACGTCAGCCGGGAAATACAGTGAAACCTGTGTGAAACAATCTGACGTGGGCACTTGCGTTTACAACTCGTTCTTCCGAGATTTGATCAAAGGTCAGAATGCAATTTCATAATACGTTTTGTCGAATATGTCAGTTGAAATTTACCGGTTACACCCATAAACAACGCCCAGTGCTATACGACGAATTAGCGAATGCTCTTGTGTACTTTTCTTTTTCGCGACGTCATCATGGCGAATTATCCTGTGACATCATCGTCGGCGACCGTATGTAGATGTGTAAGAGAGATTATAGGCGCGGAAGCCATTTATTTTATGGGTTCTGACGTAATGCGTGCGAAACTGTCCCAGGCAAAATGCCCACTGCCTTGAGATTTGTGATGATCTTTCAGTTTTCGGCTAATCGAAATGCGAAAGAGCTACATAGAAAATATTGTTCTCATATTTCCTTTTCGTGAAATATATGACGATTTATTCTTCTAATTTTGTGAATTTGTGTAAAAGTGAAAAATTATGTTAGTTTATCAGGATTGTAAGCAATAAAAAGAGAAACTCAAGAGAAGTCAGAGAATTAAAAAGTGCTCAGGGTAAAAGCAGGTGAAAATTGGGAAAAGTTGCGAAATCTAAGAATTTATTAACTTAAGATAAGATATTAAATTACTGGAGTATCAATTTTTAATTTTTAAACTTTAGTTTTTCTTTAAATTTTATTAAATAAAAATTTGTTAATTATATTTAAGAAAGCGTTGCAAATTTTTTATATATTTTTTAAATTTTATAATGAGTGAAAAGAATAACTGATAGGAAAAAATATTATATCTCGACTTTTGCAATATGTGTTCATAACGGTTCAAATCAGTTAGCTTACGCTAGATTATAAAAAATTATATAAAATATTTACAATGTTTGGGTAGTCATGTATTTTCTAAATGGATTGTGAAAGGTACGATTTATTTTTGTTTCGTATACAAATATTGTTGAACGTTTCAAAGTAATGTAGTATTAAGATAAATTTTTAATTAAGATGACAATTAGAATATAGTATTTTAGCGAAATAATTAAATCTAGATATGCAATGAGCGGGGTAAAATATTCGCTGTTTCTTTTAACTCATTTTATTTTTAACGGAGCACGCACTAAAATAAGTTGTATTGTGATTAGTGTTTGTAACTTAAATTGTAATTTAAAGCGCGCGTGTATATTAGTAAAAAAATTAAACACATATAAAGTGTGTTATTAATATAATTGTACTAATATAATTTTAAATTTTTGTAAATATTACCTTTATTAATTATTTTTAACTTTCATTTTTATCTTTTGTTCTTTTAATAATGCCAAATATAGAATGCAAAATATACGTGCGAATATAGAAATAAAATTTAATTTAAATAAAATAGCGTACAAAATGTTGTTAGTTTTATTGTGAGGCTTTATTATCATCACAGGGATATTAAAACGTAAAAATGAGTAGGAAATACCAGAGAGTCTTACTACTTTTTTACTTTTAACTATTCGTGTATATTCAACTTTAAAATATCATTTATTTTTATAACATTAAATAATATCCTTTCTGGAAATGATATTTCATGTGCAAATTGATGCATTATTAATAATAATTCGTCATGCTTCTATAAAGATGAAATAAATGTAAATTCTGTTCGAAGAGAACATAATGTTTAATTGAAAGATATTCCATAATAAGAAATTCCAAAAATGACTTCACGAATTATCAATAGTATGTTAATTCAGTTTGGATAACATTGTGAGTCAGTCAATGATTATTATATATCGATCGAATTCGAAAAAGCACTCAGCGGATTTTCCATTTTGTCAATAACTTTCATTCTAGAAAAACGTTTGATTGTTTGATTGATTTTTTTTCATTCAAGGAAAAAGACATACGCGAGAAAATCATAGATTGTATAATGCGACAATCGAAGTGTAAAAGCGTTTTCTGATAAATTGTGTGTCGATTTTGTTTTGATAAAAATTTATGTTTCACTAAGTATTTAATTAATACAATATAAAGAATTAAAAGTCGGCAAATTAAGCCGGAAGGGTGAAAATTTATTACAAAACCTTGTGTCTCGGTTAATTACAAGTGGAATTTGCCATGACGGAAATTCGATTTAGCTAATTAAATTGCGAAGACCGATAAGTAGCCTTTGTAATCTAATTTTAATTGAGAAAAGTTCGTCGGAGCGATATAACCGATTGCTGATTTCGCAGAATACTGCCGATTGTCCCGATTGTTCGCTATTCTGTATACCGGTTTAATCTTTAGTGGGAGAAGATCAGTGAGGTAGGGAGACACAAAAAGATGACGCGTGCATACTCGAGGACGACATAATTCGAGGGTCGCTCGCGTAAGTAAGTTGAGTAACGCGGGTTGTCGCGCCTGAAAGCGCACAAAGCAGGAACGGAGCAAAAGCGGCGCCGACGTTAGCAGCGTGAGTAAGCTCGCAAACATGGAGCATCACCTCCGTGGCATCTTAACCGTAAACTCTCGACAATGTATTCCGTAAGGTGCATACGGTTTTGCGCCGTCTAGATCTACTATCTCGGTTAAAATGTATTTTTAAAGATCCTCATGCAAATAAGATTGTTATACCTGTTGCAATTTACTATCACCGACTCGTTTCACAAACGGCCCATCTTGGTGAAATTAAAAGGACACAAGTTTTTCAAGTTTTTCTCACGAATATTATCGTGTTTCATTTTCTTAAATATAACTTCAAGATTACTTGAGATTAATCAAGTTTTTAGAGTTGATATCGGAATTGAAGGGCGCTTAAACTTAATTGGAAGTTTACTCAGAAGTACACTGTTTTGCAGCGTTAATGTAGATTTGTTGATAGTAAAAGAAATTTTTTTTCTAAGTCTGTATGATTCAATGAGTTTGCGATTAATTTTAATATGAAAGTGTATAACGTTAAAAAAAGTTACGATCCATATCGATTTATCGCGTTTGCAGATATTTCTGGGTATCATTTAGTGGGCTTAAAGTATTATTGTCAGTTTAGTATTTGGAATGATGACACACTTTTGATGTCAAATAACATTGATAATATCGATATGAAATATTTTAGGCATTTCTAGGGGCACGCATGCCGGTATCAGGGTGTGCCTCGTTTTAATTTTAGTCCCATGACAGGCTACGTTCTCGCGAAGAACAGGCGGGTGGCGTTGACCCGCCAGCATAATCTACAAATATTTCTCCCTCCTGCCCCTGCTTCGCCTCTCTCCTCTCGTTTTATTCTCTCTCCTTTTCTCGCTCACCTCGGGCGATACATCAACGTAAATCCACGGGCGTTCTTGCGTTCCCCTTTTTTAGATGCTCGAATGAACTCGCAGCTCGCAGTCTCGCTTGAGACTGCCTCTCTCCCTTCTTTCACCCCTTCCCGCTCTTTCTTTTCGTCTCTGTTCGTCTCTGTTCGTCTCTCCTCTTGTCGTGGCCTGTTAACCTTCCCTTCCTTGCGATTCGTGAAGGATCGGGAGTTCATAGCCGATACGACGCCAGCATGCGGCGTGTCGCAAAGGGAGACCGTTATTTGACGTATCCGTTATATTCGTGTCCGATATATCTCGCGATTACACTCGATGCGGGAGAGAGACTCGATCGTGCAATTGTCAGTGATAATCGAATCTTCATGGCTTCCCGCTGAAAATAAAAGCTGTACGGTGACAGCTCCGAGCATATCCGTGCGTAAAATTTTCACTTTTCACCTTTTCATTAGTAAAAAAGTGGAAAGTTGTGTAATCACACGTCCGCTTTAGAATAACAAAGGTCGCTGGAAACTCTGTTCCATTTTGCTCGAATGATGGATCGATCGCTAATGAAGCTTTACAACGGAGTTAAAAGGAGCATGCGTACTCCAAAATAATTTAGCAAGCTTTTAAACTGAATGAGATTCGAGAATGCATATAATAAAAATAGTAAACATACTTTGTTGCGTGTATCCTGAATTAATTACATATTGCGATTTGTAGTTATACGCGAATCATAGCTGTTTGATTAGCTTATTGCATATTCAATATCATTAGTAGATGAAGTAATTCATTAATAATTAATGTAAGTGGAAGCAAATGGATAATTGAACATACCTGAGAGCTATTCTCTTCGTAGCTATATATAGTTTAAATAAACAATCTGACGCGATTACTGAAACAACACCGAATTTTATCGATGCGTAATCTTTCGGGATATTTTCTTTTTCTCTTTATCTTGACTTAATTTTTGACTTTAATTTTTTTCCGGAGCGCGTCTCAATAATGATCTTGTTTGTCGATTCGTGGCTTGGTTGCGTCGTAATGACCGCGTTTTCGCGCCAATTCGTGCGGCTCGACGGCGGGCTCTCGTCGACGCAGAATTCGATCCCGCGGGAACGATAAATATTCAAGGGCATGGCCTCCCCGCTGCGTTCTGTTCCGAGGAATTTCATGGCGTAGAGCGAGCGAGAGAACGAACGAGCGAAAGAGGGAGAGGGGAGGAGGGGGAGGGGGAGGGGTAGAGGAAGGGAGAGAAATAGAGGGAAGAGAAGGAGAGGTAGAGCGAGAGAGCATTATATGCATTTTGTGTGGTGTGACAACGTGCGTGTAGCACAGCCAACTTGCCGACAATGAGTCGGAATGAATGATTTGCAAGCGTTGAAACGCATGAACGAGCAGCCAGAGCGCAACGTCCGATTGGACAACGCGAACACCCCCGTCACACCCGCAATTGCACTATCCCTCGCGAATTTATGGCTTCAAAGCGACCCAATGCATCTACCACGCTACGTCAAATTGCTTTTGAGCGGCTTTTTAACCCCTCGCTCTCTTACACGCGACCAATTTCGCGTTCTAATTGCACGCTATCCACCGATTTACCGCATGATTCACAGAAGAAATTCGGCTACTCGATCGTTTCCGTGGATATTTTTTTTATACGGTCGAATGATAAATATTTTAAACTGCGGAAACTTTGCTCTCTCTCTCTCTCTCTCTATATATATATATATATATATATATATATATATATATATATATATATATATATATATATATATATATATATATATATACCAAGCAAAGCATATATTGATATCTTATATAATCTTGTAAAATATGTTAATATTAGATAGCGAAGACAATATTGAAAGGAAAATATGAATAGAAGAATAATTCTCAGAGTATTTTAGATATTTTTATAACATTAATTACATTAATTTTTATAAATGTATTTAGTCAGAATTTCATTTAATAAATTGCAAATTTATTGAATTACTACTTACATTTATTAATTTTATTATTAATTTTATGAATGCTTATATCCCCCTGAATCAGTAAAAAAACATTAGTAAATTTTGTTCAGAATTGTGACTGCCTTTCCATGTATGCGTTTAGCATACATTTATTAATTAAAACCAAGATTCTGTTTACAATTAGCTAATGTATATATTTATTTGTGTACGTATACAGCGTGTCTGATCATGTAATAGAAACAACATAATGTTTCCTAAACTTATTAGTACCAAAATATTATTTTATTAGTACCAAATAATATTTCAGATAAAAATTTTCAGATAAAGAATTTCAAAGAGTGTTATTGGATTTGATCTTGGATGAAGATTATGATCATTTTTTAAAATAAGATATCTTGTATATCTTGACATTAAATTTGAAATATGTAAAATGAAACTTGTAAAATATTCATTTTGCAATGATTTTTATCTTAGTACTTTTATGTAAATAGAATAATTAGGTAAATCAATCGGTGTAAAAAAAATAAGTCCTACAACGACCTAGTCTTGTTTGCAAAAAAGTACTTGTAGCATATTGAAAATGATGTTTTTATCAAGCAATTTTATGTTATCTTTATTTAACTTATCATTTTGTACATGAAAGTGTTAAGATAAGATCATTGAGAAAAAAAATTTTGCAAGATATTTATTTCGTATATAATATCAAGATGTATCAGAATAAAGTATAAAATATATATAAAATTAACAATTTTTTGCGACAAATCCTCTTTTATTAAACGTCTTTTATCCTATGATCTTACAAATTCCTTTTTAAAAAAAGGAAAAGTATTACATTTAAATGGTTTTTATATAGCTTTGACATTTAATCCTGAAGTTAAACCAATGATATTTCCTTGAACTTAAAACTTTTACCTGAAACTTTTTTGTACAATATCAAATTAAAAAACATGTACGACTATTTCCATTAAAAATAGAACGTCCTATAAAATATATTATTCGCGAAAGAGCAAATTTAACTGTTTTATTTTTTACATTTTGTTTAAGTTTTGATGATTCTAATAAAAACTCCATTAACTTTTAGTAAAATTAATAAAGTGATTTGTTGGAGTAATTTTTCACATATAGATGCATTATTTTTTAATCGAGTGCTCATAAAAAATGTTGATATGCCATTCTTGATGCTAGATACGGTATGCTTTTAACTCGATAACACGGAAGCTCGTTGGTATGAAAAGTATTTTTCGTATAATTGCACGCAGCCATTTTCATGCGAGACTACGTACGAACACGCATTGAAATGTTGCAGGCTTGCTGAAAATGATACTGCGTGGCGACATGATACGATGTGCGATAACGTATGATCTTTCTTTTAATGAAAATTTGCTGAACGTCGAATATTTTTTTTCTTGATTTTGTCCGTACACGCAATGCGAAATTTTTTTGCGGTCGGCTTCCTCTTTACGGCTGTATTATTCGCACTCTCTTAAAATTAGATTAGAACGTATGAGAATAGTTAGAATTATGCTTACCGTTATATTTATCTTGATTAGAGAAGAAGATCTACACATTACGCCGTTTTCACGTACTTTTTCTTTTTCGATATTTTTTAAGTAGAGCATCGAATTAATTTCTGCAAATTTCTTTGTGAATATAAAATCAGTGTAAAAATGGAAGACAAAAAATTTTTATAGATGTAAATTTTTATACATAAATTTTTATAGATAAAAATTTCGATTACACGTGTATATTTTGTGTTAAATCAAGAATTTTAGTAGTATTAATATAAAGCACATATACACATATATCTCAATATTAATACATATTTTAACAGAGATTAATTTGAAATCAAATTCCGAATTACTAAAGAAAAAATAAGTATCAAACGATACTTATTTTTTCGTTAGGGATAAACTTTTAATTTGTTGGAAAATCTTATTTTCATAATTCACACAGTTGTCATCTGTTGTTCATATTATTTTATAAATCATATTATCATAAGCTTCAATAATGGTCGAGCAATGGTTACATCCGTATAAAGTTGTATTGGATTAAAGAGTTATGACGCGTTTAAATCTCAAAGCGGTGAGCGCGAAGCGCAGTAATAATTTCCCGACCAGCGGATATTTCGCGAACTATATTTCGTCAGTGCGGATTCTTGGCAGATGTGTGGTAACTTGTTAGCTCATAGGAAAACTTAAATGCGTCGAAAGTGTGAACTGGCGTGAACGTAAAACCGGGCGTCGCAACGACGACGACGAACCTTATCCGAATGGATGCATACCGCGGCGAATCGGCGATCGATATCTCTCCATTGTTTTCCATTCAGTTGATAATGCCTCGGCTTTATGCGTATGGCGCTTTCGCTTTAGCGCAAATATTTCCTCACTGCCCACGTTTCCCAAGGAAGGATAAAATCGGACGTCGTGAGACGTACCTTTATATTCTCGCCGAATTTTGCTTTCTCTCCATTTAACGGCAAGCCCGCGAAATACGCGTAATGCCGGCATCGCAATTTAAAGGATTCCCCGCATGAATTATCTCATTGACTCGCGCTCGCGAATGTAAATACAGAAATGCAAATGATGTACATGGTTTGCTCATACGTAATATTCCTTGCTCTATTAAGTTGCTTACTTTTTAGCGAAACAAAACTGCAGCACTCTATATATAATGACGTATGATATATATAACGCGGCTTACGTTGGTATAAATTTCAGGTGTTTAATTCTTCGTTTGTTTCACATGTAGCTTTGCATTGTTTTCGCGTCACTGCGTCGTATTTACTTACACTAATAGACGTATAAAAAATGGAGTTAACAACCGAAGCGTTAGACTAATTCGAAATCGTTAACTTAATGATTTACTTGTATAAGTAATTTCGATTAATTAACGATTTCCCATATCTTTTGTAGGTCACAGTTTTATTTTGAGTACGTCCTACTTTTAGCGGATCAAATTTCGATTATGAATTCCGTGACGAATTTGGAATCGATTTTTCGTTACGGTGAATATTTAATAGAGAACTATTAGTCGCGTCGACGCCTCCATTTTCAGCATGACGTAACTTTGCAACTAATACCGATAAGAAGGATCTCGCATCTATCTCCGGTGCTCAAGGAAATATCAAATCTGAAGTCTGTCGATTTTTTTTTCTCTTTCAAGTAACAAAAAACTGCCGAAATGCCGAAATGCCGATTAAACAGCGCGTGACTCCGAAATGGCCTCTAATTGCGTCCGTGATGAAATAGTGATTCGCGTAATCCGAAGTCGGGCAGGCGAGCGGTGCTTGTTAGAAAACAAATTGCATCCTGCGAGCTCGCATAGCCAGCCGGTTATTATTCAAGCACGATACAGCGGCCGAATGTCAATTATTTCTCGCGCTCACGCGTTACTTTGTGCGGCCGGTAACTTCCTTAATGAACGAAATTTCGGCTGCTGCGCTCCGACTGTGGGCGAGAGCGATGTGTTTCCGGTCTTCCTCCGCAATTTCCCCGGCAGCATGCTGATGCAGAAGAGCGGAAAAGTTTTCTCTATCCGTGAGAAGGCGGCGGTGCTCGCTTCGCGGATTCCGTTCTCGGGATTCTCTGAACGTATCAAAGAACGGACGTGCGCGCAAAAAGTCTTAAGCGGAAAATAGCACATTGACGCATAGGAATTTTTGCCGGCGGCGCTTTCAGTAGTGTACGCGGCGAGCACGGCCGTGTCTTATTTTTACGACCACACTCTTGCATGAATTTTAAACCCTTTCAGAAAGATCCACTTACTATCGTATGCGCGATATCATGTTTACTCAGATCTCCGTTGCTTTGCGGGAAAGCTTCCTGGTTGGACCTCTTTCGTTGGATGTTTCCTGCGATTCTCTCTCTTTGTCTTTTTCCTTAAGACTTCGTGTTATACAAGAACTCTCCTGGAGACATTATGTCATTACTCTTGTGCCGCACTGAGTTTTTAAACGATACCTTCTGTATACATTTGCGCCGTGGAATTTGGAATAATATAATGTATAACATTCGTTTGTGCCATCTCTCTGGGTGACTTTAGAATTATTTATTAAGTTTAAATTTATTACTTGGATTTGCCATATCAGTATACATTTTTGGATACATTATGGTTACGCACGCATGTATCTCTCTAAATCTGAATCAGTGGATAGTCACTAATTACCCAGTGGCATACTTAGCAGTGGTAATTAGTGAGGTTAAACTAAAAAAGGAAGAATGTTTAAGCATTATTTAACTAAATTACTGACATTTTCACATTAATTTCAATCTTCCAATACCGTATTCATAGAATTTAAGTATTAAAACAAGATTAGTTAGATCATAATAAAGATTAGCTAGGTTAGAGATCTCATATTTAATTCACCGATTACCAGTGGCATACTTGGCACTGGATATCAGTGATTATCCACTGATTCAGATTTAAAGAGATAATATAATTTTAGATATTTGATGTTTGTGTTACAGTTTACATTTTGATTATTTTTATCCATTTAGTTTGTATCATGTTTCAGTCTTTTGCTATCGTTATTTTTTATGATTTTTATTTTTGTTAGTTTTTCATTAGCTTTATTTTGCTCTTAATATTTTACATATTTTTATTTTTTAAGTATGTTTTCAACGTTTAAGAGGATACAGTTCTACAGTGTTTAATAAATTTCGATATTTATTTATCTATCTATATTTCTTTTTCTCTTTTACAGTCTTCTTTAAAATAAAATCATTAATTAAAGTTATTTCGATGGTGTGTATCTGCATTAAAGAATTTTAAGAATTATTAACTTATTAATTTGATTGTTTCCATTAGTTCATTTAATAAATTATTGAAGTTGATAACCATAGAACAAAATGTAAATAAATAAACTTATATATCTATTACTAAATTTTTTTTCGCTGTTTTTTCAGGTAAAGCGATTTCATATTTCAAAAAATGATTAACTTTCAAAATTTGAACATGTAAAGTATCATCCTCCTCCCTTTTATGAGATGGAAAAAACATTTAGACTCTCCACTTAGAAACCTATATGAATGTGAGGTATATACGTAGCAGTTATTGGAGTTGCATTAAGAGGGAGACAGAGAAAAAGGGTAGTGGCGAATAGAGTACCGGTTGTATTCGCGAGCACGAGAAAGAAATACGATAATATCGAAAACGTAGTTTGCTCCTTCGGTACATACCTAAAATCCTTTTAGCTAATTTAATCGGACCTAATTCCATTACACAGCTGGCAGCAACCCTTAAGCCCGGTCGTTCCCATTGTTTCATTCCGTTAATTTCGCCTCCTTTTTTTTTACTTTACTCTCGGTCTCGCGCACAAAGGGAGCCCTATCGAATGAACGAGCGTGCTCATGCATACACGCACACGGCTATCCGCGTGCAGAATTGCATGTGCCCGCTCGTACGATCCGGGTAATCAGGTGCAATCTATCGGAAATGTTAAAAATCATTTTTTCTACCTCACCACTCTTTGTCCTCTTCTCTTTTTTTCTCTCTCATCTCCGGCGTTGTGTGTGTGTCTCTATTTATGTAACTTTCTCTCTCGTTCTCATGTATGCGCTGATCCTCTGTCGATCGAATCGTTGGTTCTCGCTTGGTATATCGTCGACGAATTTGTCCAATCGACCGCAATCACGTATCCAACCGGTGCATTATAATGGTAATGTTATAAATGAACCGCCCAACCAAGTAAAAGCTCGCAATACGAAAACCACATCTCTGGTTAATATCCGGCATGTGGCTATTTTCAAATTGAAACGAGACCTATTTTCTTTTTAATTTTTATTTTGCACTTTATGAAAATGCTATGCGTGTGTACGTATAATACAAATATACTCTTATATTAGGAAGAGAATTAAATAATGGTTGATAAATTTATTGAATTCTTAATTAATTTTCCGATATGTTCAATATTAAAATTTAAACTGTTTTGAAAGATTAAACGTGTAAATCATATAATATTCATAACATCTTATTTTAATTAATTTTGGTAGATTTAGAGTTCTTCTTTCTATTAGACTTTTTATGTGTGTGTATAAAATTTTGGGTTATTAGACTTTGAAAGTTGTAAAACAAGAGGGCATTAAATATTTATCAAAAAACAGAAATAGAATAGAAATGGAAACATTCCAAGGTTGTTTAGCATGATGATATGCCATCTCTCATGAATCGTCAATGTTCTAATTCAATTTTCATGCAATGTTTCGAGCTTGCTGTAATTTTTAATGATACTTGAAATTGATTAAAGTGTCAAATAGTTATGTGAAATTCTTATTAAGGTTCCATATAACTTAATACGTGCATGCGTGCTTCCTGCGCGCTCACATTCGGTGCACGTGCTCTCACATGCATGCGATAGATACGCGAATGTTTTGCGTCGGTCGAAGTACGGTATAAAAAGACAGATTAATTAGAGATTCATAGATTTGTTTTGCACCGTCGGATTTCGAGTCATTGTCAGACAATGAGAACGACCTTCGGAGGGTACGAGGAGCTCATAGAGACAACGACGAGGACGAGGACGAAATGTCTGTGTGAGATATTGATTCGGTCGGCCTTCTTTCCTGCGGTAGTCACGTGAAAGAAGAAGTGGACGAAGCTCGAAGCCGCATTCGTGCACGTATATCGATTCGATCGGCAGAATGAGAGAAAGAGAAAGAAAAAGAATGAGAGAGAAAGAGACAGAGGCTCTCGAGCACGCGAGAGAAGTCACGAGAGAAAGAGAAATATCTGAACGTTAGTTGTGGCTGCCAGCTCTGCGTAATAATTATTGATAAAACTAAGCCTCTCGTTTTTTCCGATCAAAATTTTTCGTCGGCGTCGCGACGAATTTTGCCAACGATTCGTTCTGTATCAACAACACGCGCGATCTGATTCAACAGTGACACATTAACTCTTATTTGAACGATATATTTTCTTCGGCGAAGTAATTTTTGCCCGAGTAATTTAATGCTATGATGTTAATGTTAAATGTATAGTTTTATGTGCCATATTTTTTTACTAACGAACTGACATATATAAATCTTTTTTTCTAAATATAATATTGTATATATATATATTATTGTATTAATATTCAACGTTATATATATATATATCTTTTTTTAAATTTCATTTTTTGAAATCCGATTTAAAGACAATATCTATTAACTTATAAAATAGAATATAGATTTTCCTCTTTCATATGTAACAAAAATATATGAAATAATCATGAAAAATATACTAATGTATGAGAACTGTAAGTAAACTGTGTGATTCGTTCATTAAATGATGTATTAAAATTATGAATATAAAATTCCAGATTAATAAAGATTGTCTGTAAATGAAAATTGAAATATTTCAGACGTCACACACATGTAAAGCGAACGAATAAAATAAATCGAATAGATTTATGAAAAAAAGAATCTGCTTGAATAAAGGTTAAAGCTGAATTGACACATCTTTTTTATGAATGTGACAATTTATTATATATTTCACGTATAAACTTATTCGTAACATTTTTTCAAATCTGCTTTCTAGTTTTTAAACATATTCTATGTGTTGATTCTAAAAGCTGTTGATTTCAGTGAAATTTATCGGATTATTTGTAATCACGCGCTTTTATTTTTCATCTATCATGACGTAAATTTGTTAACGATTAGATAAAAGTTGCTAAATATCTAGAAGAAAGCAATGGAACAATAATTTTTTTTTATTAGTACAATAAAAAGTGTATTCATTTTCTAACTGTAGATACAGAGTTTCTTTACGACATTTCATGTTATAGCGTCGCGGCGAGAGATATGTTTACTATTTAACTGTTTTGTTTTTTGGTGATTTTTTAATTTTTATTCTTTAGAATAATAAACAGAATACTTTTTCATGAGATTCTCCTACTAAACTTTTTTAAAGGAAAGGATTTTGTTTTTAAATAGGATCTGCTCTGTTAAAATTAAGAATATACCTTGAGTTAACATTGATGATTAATATCATTTGATTTCGAAATTTAATACTATTAAATACGTATATATTAATTGGTTCTCATAAAGAGATTCTGGTATACGTGCGAATTTACGAAAGTACATGTGACATTTTAAGTACGTAATTATCGTATTTGACACTCGGTGATAGCGCGAGACTTCGCGGAGCTTTCCCGTTGCATTATATTCAGCGGTTCTCAGCGAACTCGCGGAATCTCGGTGAAAACAAACGATCGTGCTCGAAACGTTTTTCTTTGCCGGCGAGGCGCGACTCGTTCGCCAGTGTATGTACGTCGGACGCGCACACATACGCTGCCATAACTCGCGCCAGGTAACATGAGAAACGGCGACTCGAGCCCGCTTTTCGTAAGCGGCTTACTTGCGCGACGGAAAATTGTACTACAGTCCTGGCCGCGTGCGTGCCTTTTTCTTCGCCTTAACTGTCTCTACGTCGTCGCACATAAAATACACGACCGCCCCTGGTCTCCTTTCACCCCCGGAACGTTCCGCGCCCCGGATGTTTATGCTGCATGTAAGCAAACACAGTTTTTCTCCGGCTAATGTACGCAGCAGATCGCGAAGAGTTATAGCACGTTGTGAGTTTTCGCAACTAGAATTATTAAATTATATGACGTATTTTTTTTTTTTCGCACTCCCGATGTGCGACCGCTATTTACTCACAATCGGTCGATTAGGGTTACCTACAACTTGCATTGATAATATTTAGCATTGGATATTTTTACCATCTATAATTCAGTTGAATTAACCACCTGTTCATATTTGAATTATTCATATATTTTTTTTATATCGTAAATTACAATATACTTGCAAAGATGTGTATACATTTAAATATTCTTGCCTCGGTTAAGCATCGATGCTGCGGACCTAATATTTTGTGTGTGTATATATATATATATATAGATACAAACTTTAACTTGCGCTTCGAGAACGCATTATAACGGTGCAGAATCTTTTTGATATTTAATAAGATATAATTGATACTCCAAAACTCCAAAGTTTGCTTTTTTGTAAATTGTATTTACTAACGATTTAATGAACATAAAACTTTGTGTCCAAACTTTTTCGTCACCTTGTAGATTCGCGGGCTACAGAGAGTATTTACGTTTCGAGTTCTATATATATTCAAATCGAACAGATTCTTGAGCGCGCGACTCGCATTTCATCTGCGTATACCGACAAAGCGAGGGGGGGGG
>NW_011627293.1:162936-178684 GCF_000204515.1 Acromyrmex echinatior
TCTTTCCCTGTTCGGGTCCGACCCGACCCCCGACACGACCCGAAGAACCTGAGGCGCGACCCGGCCGCTGGACCTTTGCCCTCTCTTGTCGCCTGTAACGCCCGCTTTGTCGCCCGCCGTCTTCACGTGCTTACAACACTACCCTCTTACCGCTCCTACTCGTCGTCGTCTCCGTTACCATTCTCTTCGCACGCTTCTTCGGCGCCTAAAGCCGCCGCCACCTCTCCCAGCGTCCTGTTCCTGTCCACGAAATTTCGATATAACCGACTCGCGCGTTGCTGTTCCTCTCGATCTCGGCAGGACGACACGTAAGGGTTTCCTCCACCTTTCCACGCACGGAGCAGCCCTTCTTTCTTCCCCCTCCGTCTTCTCCTGCTTCATCAGCAGCACCGGCAGACCGCCGTGGTGAACGAGTACAGTTCCTGCACCAGCTCCTCCGCTATACGACTACCACCATCGCCCTGCTCCTTCCAGTAGACTCGCCGCCGCGAGACACACGCGTTGGTTTGAAACCGGCTTGAAGGACGTCACGACCGGCTTTTCGAAACACGCATACGTAGACGAATACATATACACCCATACACGTGCGATCCAGTACACCCTCAGCGGCGACCAACTGCCTGTGTGTACATAAAGGAAGGGAGATACTTGTGCAAAAGCGCGCGCGTCTAGAGAGTACGCTCTTCTTGGTCGACGTTTAGCTTCGAAGGCTTTCAAGCTTTGCCCGACTACTACAACTATTCTACTACTACCACCATTACTACTACTACTATTATTACTACTGCTACTACTACTACTACTACTACTATTACTACTACTACTACTACTACTACTACTACTACTACTACTACGCCCAGGCTACAGCTTCTCAAGTACGGTGTGCTGCAAGATTAAGGGAGGACAGAGGAAATATAGTGAATAAGGAGTCGATAGATGAGATCAACGACCTACGACGACGCCTTATCACGAAGCCAGGAGTAGCGCCATCCCGCCTAAAATCGACCAGTGCCTAATCGCTGTCGATATATAGCTTCACATTTTTCGCTTCTTCTCTTTTCCCAGTGAGATATCTCTCCTCATCCTATCCTCTCTCGCCTGCATACATTTAGCTTTTACGCCTTCCCGGAGATTATCGTGTGAGAAACGCGTGCAGCATCAAAACTCGGCCTACGGAGATTAAAGAATTTCGCAGAAACGCGAATCATCGACAACAACGCCTAAGCCGGCCGCCGCCGTGCTCCTTCGATTAATTCTCGTCACGGAATCCGATATCAGGCGAGAGAAAAAGAACGGCGATAAGCCACGCTTGAAACAGCCGACGCTGCTGATAAACGCGAGTCTTCGTCAGACGATTCGACGTATCGCGCGACGACAACGACGACGAGAGCCAAGCGCGATTTCGAGGTGAGGAAGAACGAAATTACAAGACACGGTGATTTCTCACGCGGAAGATCTACGCACAGGAAGACAGACGCGGATCATCGTGTACATGGGACACTAAGATCATCGCATCGCACTTAAACGAGAGATCTTCTGCCGTAAGGTATACAGTCACAAGTAGTTACATGACTCTGAGGCACACGCGGGATTTCGCATAAAGTGTGTTTGTGTGTGAATGGTAGAGGAAGGTGAGAGGGAGAGAGGGAGAGAAAGGGAGAGAGGAAGGGGTGAACGTGTGCACATGAGCGAGTGGTGAGAGAAGCTGACGAGACGAGGTGGCGAAAGTGGTGGAACGAAAGGGTTCAGTACTGGACTTGGCGAAATCCCGTGAACAAGTGCCGACGAGTTCGTGTCGCGAGGTGGTCGTACTCCATAAACCGAAACGTCTATATCCTTGACAAGATTAGTTGACGCGTGTGTACGCGACCGGAGAAAAGGAGCCGATCATCACGAGCAAGAGTTTAGAACGGCAGAAAGAGTGAAAGAGAAAGAGAGAGAGAGAGAGAGAGAGAGAGAGAGAGAGAGAGAGAGAGAGAGAGAGAGAGAGAGGGAGAGAGAGAGAAAGAAAGAGAGAGGAGAGTCCGGGTTACTACTCTCTCACGGTAGAGGCCAACGGACGGCGGGGACTCTCGATCTTCCAGGAGTGGAAGAATGGCAATGGTCAGCATGAATAACCTACTGAACGGCAAGGACTCGCGGTGGCTGCAACTGGAGGTTTGCAGGGAGTTCCAGCGCAACAAGTGCACCAGGCCCGACACGGAGTGCAAGTTCGCCCATCCACCAGCTAACGTCGAGGTGCAGAACGGACGGGTGACCGCCTGCTACGACAGTATCAAGGTAACGAACCGTTGCATAATCGAGTTTTCGTACTCGCGCGTAACGAGCGCGTTCGCGCGGAGCGAAATCGTCGGCCGATAAACTCCGCCTTCACTTATCTGACACCTTCGGTAAACTCAACGAGAGAATTATCTCTGTTATCCCGATGAAGTGTGAAACTCTATCGTAACGTATTCGCATCGATGAGCGTAGAACGGGGGCTCTCTTACCATTAGAGCTCTTCTTAGTTGATTCCGATCCTGTGAGATAAGTGAAGTTATATTGTAATTGAATATTATTTGTCTCATCTTTATTTATGAGATAATATAGAAGCAAGCTTTGCCTTTCCAATGACGAAATATCGGTAATTGTATCGTGATGAATTCAGTTAACAGATAGGATTATCCTTCGTATCGTCTTTATTATAGTCTCAAGGAAAACGGTTCTGATTCCATTCGATAAGACGTCGTGTACTTTGATCTCTCTATGCTATTGAAATAATATTATAAGTTGGAAGACGAGATTATATCGGGTTTATTTTACACCGGAGTATAGACGGGTGATTTTGAAATTGACGTTTAAGAAGATTATCGATAAGCAATTGCGAATATCTGTGAATGTCGAGGCGCGTTTTGTAGGTCATTCTCTTCGGCATTAAGCACATTCTGAACACCTCTTTCCATTCTGCAATCGATCGAAATAGATCACACGTGTATACGTCGTGAGATCGTCGATCGATCTTTTCTGTCCGCGTTTTCCGACTGATCTCTCGATACAAAGCCGATAATTTGCAACGCCACGCGGTCGAGATAAGGAACCGGTTGTAATTTACGATGGGTAATAAGTCTCTTATCGTCGATCCGGCGCGCTATCGGCCCTCAGGGGGGGGGGGGAAACGCTGGTTTATAGATTTTAGAATATACCGTCTCTCGTACGCGTTCCCGAGGCAAGGCGCGATTAAATGAACGCGAGAAAGAGGGAGAGAGAGAAGAGCATCGGGGGCGCGGCTCGCCGTCTTCCGAGCGCGTCTCGGTAGATATTGAACCGGAGAATTGAATTCGCAGTTATTAATAGCGACAATTATTCAACGCGCGGGGAGCGAGAGTACCAATCGACATCGTCAATAAATCAGACTGGCTCGGGGAGGGCAACGAGCATTATGTAAAAATTGAAGGAGACCCTTGAGCTTCGACGTTCGCCCGCACCGCCGTCGCATGGTGCCGTATTGTCTGATAGCACCTATACACGCACGCTCGCGATTAGATAAAGCGAGGAGGTACGTGCCTATGTTTACACACACGCACATACACACATATATATATATACGTGATACACGTAGGGTGCGGCAGTCGCGTAATTGTGAGTACATATGCCGGTGTAACATTGATACACTTTTCTGCAATAAACTTCGTTGTTATCTTCTTTTACTTATCTTGGATTATACATGAAAGCGAAGATTAGCAGAACAACGCATAGTGCTTTTTGCGATGTCGCCTATTGTATATTTTCAAACGGAATTGCAGATTTCACGACTGATGAATAACGCTTTCACTGAAGCTAGTACCTATTATTGTCGCGTGGTGTTAAAATTTTACTTTAATAAAAAGTTTAATGCGAAAATTTGCATTAAATATTTTACATTGCCAGAAAAGTTGCACGTTAAATGAACCTGTGAATATTTTATGGCGGTTCCAAAAACTCTTTCTAAATCATAAAAAAAACATTTGGAATTGCTCATTTAACATGCAGTATTAATGTTGAAGTATGCATACAAATTTATTATTCACATTAGTCGTCATTACATTATTATTATTGTATTGTATAAGAAATAATAACTTGTTAACATTTATAATTTTAAACTATTAAAACATTATTTCTATCCTTTCTGGGAATCAGCGTTATAAGATTACCTGACACATTTCTATATTCTATTAATTATTGAAATAATCTTATCTCTCTTGATTAAGAAAACTCGATTAAATTCTGTTAAAGAGAAAGATCCATTTTTAGGTACGTAATTGGGTTTTCCATTTATCGCTGAAGGAGATCTGTTCTAAATCTGTCAAAAAATAATCTAATTATTGCCTATTACATGTTTTAGTAGCACATGGTGAACTCGTTCTTGTGACTATGATTGTAAATTTTCGCCTTATGCGTACTATCGTTTTTAGACTCGGTCACGAATATACGCATACGTCGAAAGCCCGATTAGATAGCAAGTGGCAAAAAGATAACATCCACACGAGGGAGCAGCTTGTCGCCATACTATCCGAATATTCTCGAGACGCGTTCACGGTCGATTCGTTTTCAGATAGAGAAATACTCGTGTACATATACGTACGTGTATTCCGTGTACAATCGTGTGCGTGAGTCGCGACAAGCAGGGCCGAGCCACATTTAATTCTGGAAGCTATTAATGTCGCGGGTAGTGCCTGAAAGGCCGCGTTGTCCGTCGAACTTTGGTCGTTTCTTTGCCTCTCCGTTCCTCGCACGTTCTTCCTCAATAATGGCGCTCGTTACGTTTAATCGCTCCGAATGAATGGAGCGACGGGCGGGCGCGCGAGTATGCGCCATAGCGTTTATACAAAGGTGGTCTAGAAGAGGTGCCAGTAGTCAGCGATACATAAACGTTCTCACGCGAATTCGAAATTCACCATTCTGCTTTAGCAAAAATTTCAACTCACTTTATTCGGCATCGCTGATCCAAAGAGTTAAGTTACATTTAGAGCAATTGACTTTTGTTTTGTATTTAAATCTTCATTCGATTAAATCTTGATTCGATAAAATAACATAACATTTTTCTTGCGAATATATTACTACAACTATGTGAAATTAAATTGAGAAATAAAATTCCGATAATATATCTGTTACATGAAACATTGGTGAAACATTAACTTATTGGTACATCTATTTAAAATATTGATGTTTTTACTGCAAAAGAGATCTCTCGTTTTTTTTTTTTTAGACGGAAGATCTTTGCGCAGTAATTTGTGTGCAAAAAGATAAAAACATCTCCGTATTCTACGGAAAGATGCGTGTGCGAGTAATACTAAGGATTCGAAACCGAGACGTTGTTAAGTTTCCGCGGTATATAAGAGAAAGCCAAGCACTCTCGGGAACGCCGATATTACCCCGAAGAAATATTAGCAATAAACCGTTGCATTACATACACCGGACCTCGACTGCCTTGCCGTGGTTCCCAAAGTCTCTCTCATGGAGAGTCTGTCGCGTTTCTTGCGCCGTTTAGGTGCCAGAAAGGCTGCTCTCTTCGTATTTCGCCGATGAAATAAAGGCTCATTTTTCGACTGGGAAATAAAGGAGAGTGGCTATCGCCGTTTCCAACGTCTTATCGCTCCTCCCTTGGCGCGGATGGGTATCTCTGGGCAAAAGCTAGATTAATTTCACGGATTGGACGGAGAACACGGACATAAGTTTGGTCTGGTCGCGCCAAGCGAGTCGTTCGCGCGCGTTTGCATCGATTCTGCTGCATGGCTTTTATTCCTGCAGCAGTCCCTTTCTCGTTCTACCGGTATACGCCCGATAAGAGAGGATCTATTGTCATGTTAACTGCAAGAATTACGCGCTGCGAAATGAAGGAGGATTGTACGACCGACCCCTCTTTCTCTCTCTCTCTCTCTCTCTCTTTCTCTCTCTATTTCTCTCTCGCTCCCTTCTTCCCTCCACCCCCCTCCCCTCCCCTCTTTCTCTCCTTCCATCCTTACTTTGCACAAGAAGCCACTAATGACTATAAATGTGATCCGTAAGCGTTTCCATGTTTCAACGTCATGACGAGATGACTGTTGCTTGTCGAGTATCTTCTCGTTCGAGAATGTTACATGATTTAAAACTTCATCTTCCTCTCTGATCTTAAGTTATATCTGAGGATACATTTTATTTCGTTTTATAATATTAAAAAGTGGTAAACTATTGTAGATATTTTAGGAATTAATATTAAAAAAGGATTTATTTCGTATAATAATTGTAAATTATTAAATAATAACGAATAATAGATATCTCGTTAGTATCCATATTATGCACTGAAGTTGTGCCATTTTTATTAATTTCGTAAAAAAAATAATCGTACAGGCAACGTACGTAGTTAAATACTAGAATACTCTTTAAAAAATATTTAAAAAGAAAAAATAAGTTACGTTTTGCGATGCTATTGTACACAATACGCTATTACGAGAATTCAATTTTTGGAGCAACATGACGTAATTTTCGTTCTAAACTAAATAGTTACGAAATACGATTTTACCTTCATGCGGGATTACTCGATATAACACATGCATGTTGGCCCTTCCTCCGTTACACACAAACAGGATTCAAATGTATTTATTGTGTTACATCGAACTGCCGCGAAGCGTAATGTTTTGTTCTCGTTCGTTAAAAACATAGTTCGTGTAGTAGGGAGCGATACAAAAACGTGACGAACATTTTTTTATCGATTTGTAATTGATTCCGCGTCTATAATTTCGCGCCGCAGTGAATATAGATTCTTTTATTTTACTCTTCTCACTTCCATTTATCTGACTTGGGCAAACTGATGAAAATTACTCTTGCACTATTTTAAGAGAACGTTAAATGATGATTCCTTCCTTTTCATAATTAATGGCTGCTGGCTAATGATCAGAGTGTTTTCAGTCGTTTTCGCATAGAGCGATTGAGGTTAATTTTAACATCAGATTTTACGATATTGATTGAATTAGAAATTAATAATAGACACTCCGAGGACTATTATTCCTTTCAACTTGTTAATATTTAACGACGAATTAAACTGAGATAATTAAACTGAGATTTCTAAAAGAATAAATGCTCGAAATTTACGTGTATGATAATAGTCTTTGACTGCAAGGTACGGAATATATTCATTGAAAACTCTTTACTTTCGATATATAAATTCGAAATCATTCATGCCATGATATTTTAGTTGAGAGAAATTTGATCTCCGAAGTGGATTAAAGATCTCGTTATTAAAATTTGAAATCGGGGCTTCAATACACGCGTTTCATTGAGAAGCGAAGTAGAAGTGTGGTTACGACACGTAAAAAAGATTCGAGGCGATCGTTAAAATCGTTCTCGGTAGGTCGACGCGACGTTACGTTCGACATTACGATCCCATCCGCCGTCGCGAAATTCGCACGTTCGATTCCAATTAGGCCGATTGGGACGCGGGCGGCGCGACGCGATATTAAAGTGGACCTCCAGTTTAATCGCCGTCTCGTTCTGCGCTTTCCGACTAGACCAGACCGGCGCGGCGGCGCGGCGGCGCGGTCGTACATCGACGTCGGAGCCTATATTTAAAGGGGAATATGACCGGGTTAGATGCAGCCAAGTTCTTCTCGACGCGTCGCCACTTCGGGGAGTAAGCCTTGCCCGCGCTTTTGTCTTTCATCCCTCCTCTCGGCTTCGATTCTAGCGAAACCTTCCCTTCGCATACGAGCTCTTATTCAACCCTCGGCGCGTTATCGATTCCAATTACCTTAAAACTTTCAATTAATTCGGCTGTCGAGCGTTTTACGCGCGGCGGGAACGGCCGTCGGCCATTTCTCGGGCGCAGATGTCGGCGAGTATGGACCAGCGAGGCTGAAATTTAATATCGATGTCGAATACTTTTACGCAGGATATTGAACACCGCGGATATCGACACCGATATCTCTTCGAGAATGATTGTGACGAAGGCGTTATTTAAATAATGGTACTCGGATTTCACGAGCGATAACGAATGAATGAATAGAAGTAGCGGTGCTCTATTAAATCTTGACATCTTTACGTTGTGACGTCTCACTTCCATGCCCAGAAATTGTGGACTTCGGACGCATGTTTTATCGGTTCGTCACGGCCCGTCGCCGATGGTATTTCTTTCTTCCTGCTGCCGCTTTTTGAACCGTATATACGCTCCCGCCGGGCACACGATAACAACCCGTTCTCACGCTGATAAACGTGACGGTCGAGCGTGGGCGATAATACCGGGGACGCTGTGCTGCGAGCGCATCGGTGCGCGATCACGGCTAGGAAAATTCGATGAAAATAAAATGGGTGCAGTTTGAGAGCATAATAAACAGGTGGCGATGCGATAAAATTTCTTTGTTGCGCCGCTTAATAAAGCCGACCGAAATGTTAATATCGTTGCGGCGAAGCGACGTTTACCGTGTGCAAGTTTAATGTTTGAACTACTAATATTTGCGTGGCGGAATATTATATCAACATTATGCGAGACTCTAATTTCGAAAGTGATATAAGTTCGCTGTATTTCAAAAGCGCGGACAGGGTCGGCATGAGATAAATCAAACAGCCAATGTTGTTTCATTTTCCGAATTAAATTGACTCGTCGGATCGTCGAAATCGCGGTCCAGCGCGATCGCTCGTTCGTTTTCGGTATTTAAATACGGAAATTAGAACACTCGGAATTCGGGACAGATTGACCATCGCTATGATTTGCGTTTGAAAATTCAGTTACGATTTTATTCTATTTTTGATACTGTACTCGCCAGTTACCATGATTGATTATTGCTTTACCATAATTTTAATACAACACTTACAACACTTAAAACATTTTTTTCTCCAACACTTTATTGAATTTTATTAATTAAATGATGACGTTATTGGTATCGTATCAGTGTAATATCGGAGTTATGTGAAAATACGTTGCGAGATAAAATCATTATAACATCATAAAAGTTGTGAACGGAAAAAAAAATGGAAATACATCCAATAATTTCTACTTTGCCGCAATGAGAGTGCAAGTTTTGTCCTGCATGTGAGCTCGAAGCGAGAAAGCAGTTTCCTGGGTCGGTCAACGTACAGTATAACATCACAGATTCTTGCGGAATTCATAGCATCGTATTTCCGCGACTGGCAAGGAGAGATTGGAAAATCGCGTGAAAGAGCGAGAAGGGGCCGTCGCGTTTCACGCTGGTAGACACGAAAAACATAGTTAGCAGCTGCTGCTGCTGCTACTGCTGCCGCCAGCGTCGCCTGCCCCTGTCGCGTCCGTTAACGCGCGACTAAAATACGGAACGCGCGACGACGAGAGCGAGCGGAGTAATGCGCTCGTGAGCGGAATCGTCCCGCCAACGATTACGAGATCTCTTTCTCTTTTCCTCTCCTTCGTCTTCACTCTCCTTTCTCTCTTCTCCTTTCTAATGGAACACTCGACAGGATGTACCTGTCTGATAGGATGAGGTGTTCAGCGTTCGCTTTCCGCAGAATTTTTCAATATTCTCGCCTAGGAAGATTAAAATGCGGAAAGACGGGCTTCTTGTTCGGTGGCTTTCTTCTTTTTCTTTTTTTCTTCATCTGAAGCACCTTTATACATGGTACTACCGTCGATGTACAAGATAATTTGAAAAACTCAACATGACTAGGTTTCTCTTACGGACAAATTAATTGCTAGTCTGTCAGTTCAATTTTTAACTGAAATTAATATGAATATTGAAATAGATTGCATAACATGTTACGATTGATTTAAATTGCTCTATCGGTAGATGGACAGTTCATTTAAAATTAATTGAAAATTAAGATTTAATGTTCTATTTAGATGACTGAAGCTAACATACATTGTCAAATATCTTTATAATTAGCAATACTAGTGAAAATCGACCGAAAAATATTTAATGTTAATAAACGAAGACCATTCGATCAAAGTTTTGGTTCCTAATAATAATATTTTTGTTTGAGTCTTAATTAGATTGTAATATTAATTTTTGCTAATTAGCAATTGCAAACAGAAGACTATACTCTATTCAAGTATTTTAGATACGACTACTTAAATACAATTATATTTGTTTGATGTGCAATAAGTAGCTCGAAGAATTATTTGTCTTATTGTTTTATATGCAAAGAAATTTATTAGAATTACTTTGTTTGAACTGTTTGATGTTAGCTATTCATTATTGTGTCACTTTGATGAAGACGTGCCACTTGTCTTTTGATAAGAGCACACAAAGCATGTTACTCGTCTGACTTTTTACGTGGCACGTGACCGTTGGCATACTGTGAATTCGTCACATACTCGCGTCGTCGTTACGAAAAACGATAGCAAAAAGACAATCACGAGTATTAGTCGCTAAGCAAGTATATTTATAGAGCTGTAGGCTTGAGTATAGACAGCAGTG
This sequence comes from Acromyrmex echinatior, assembly GCF_000204515.1. The sequence goes on from NW_011627293.1 coordinate 173,310, forward strand.
TATAGACGAAATAGAGAAACGATTTTTTTAGATGCTTGAAAAATGCAGGGTATACAAAATAAACTATTCAGCATTTATGTGGTACATAGACCTTTTAAAATATTACAAATTTACGTTTCAAGAAAAAATAGATTATGAGTAGAGTTGTGCTTTGCTATTATTGCTATGTGAATCGTGCTAGACAAATGGACATCTGGTTGACTCCCCCACTAAACCAAATCTTAATGAATATATTATATAATAATGCGCTATTTATGCGCTTTCATATTCACATAGTTTCAATTTTTGCGCTGCATCCCTTAAGGGACTTCCCTCTTGAAGCAAACAGACATATTTATCCTTAAATCGTTTAAAATTGCAAAATTACGAAAATTACGAAATTTCCAACCAATTTCGCAACTGGAAATAGTAGCACATAAATCGAAGATATGTTTTGCATAGTTAGATAGCGTAATTTTACAATTTTAAACGATTCAGGGATGAATATATGTCTGCTTCAAAAGGGAAATCCCTTAAGGATTGTAGAGCAAAAATCGAAATTGCTTTTAAACAAGAGGGAAATGCCTTAAGAGCGCAAAAATTAAAACTATGTGAATATGAAAGCGCATAAATCCTATCATTATCCTATGTTTTTGATTTTCCAAATTGGTTATTATTAACTAACTGCCTACTCAGCCCCCACAAAAAATTTTTTGCGCTAAACGAAATTAGCGCAAAAATTTTGTTGGCTGACTTTGAGAGCGCATAAATAGCGCATTATTATATAATTTATTCATTAAGATTTGATTAAGGGGGGAGGGGAACAGCTAGGCAGACGTGACAAATGGAACACTGCAACAAATTTCTATTAATAAATTTCTACAGATGCTATTTTTAATGATAGCTGCATTTATAAATTCAGATAGTAGGATAATGTCTGATTTGTTGTTTTAAGTTTAGTTGAATAATATAATTCAAAAAATAGGACACGTGCGAGGATGTAGCAGCGTAGGGTATTATTAAAGAGTAATATAAAGGGATATAGAAACATAGGGTCCAGTCGTTAGTTATATAATCGATCCTGGTTGGCGACAAGCAGTAGACAGACAGACTGGCGGGTTTACACGCCGACACGGATAGATAGCACGCAGGTCACGACAAGTAAGCGGTCGGTACAAACAGACGGCCTGGCAGGTTCTCGTGTATTACTTCTAAACTGCGGAGTGTACTATTTCTGCACCCTTTTCCAAGTATTAGCGACGATATAACTTGCATTATTTTTAATACGTCGCTTAGATAAATATCACAGTCTATTGCATACATGCTTGGTTCTGTAACATGAAATTGTAATTATCGTACGATTATTCTAGTTTATTATTCCATTTTGTACACATCATCACATAAACCATATTTTAATTAATTTATATATTTTCAGTAGAAAATTACCGAACATCTACTTTTATATGTTATAGACGTTTGAGTAAAAATAGATATATAGAACAATAATATTAAATGTAAATAGATATTTGTAAACTCTCTGTGCTATATATTATTTCTGCAGGTGTTTCCGTAAAGATATAACTTGCGTTATTATGTAAAGCTTAGATAAATACATGGCGCGGTTGATGGAATTAGGCGGATTAATTGTGTCAGTTTGCTTTTAGATATATCTACTGCAAGTATGAACTATGTATTATGCTTTATGATTTCTTTAGATAAAAGCATCATCTATTTATCACTTTCGGACGATGGTTAGACTAAAAAGTTTCGAGTTTTTTTATACGTCTTAAAAAAGGATGGAATTTTGCAGTATGTATTATATTGTGTTATATAGAAATGAGGTGAGGAAATAAGAAGGAATTGAGTCGATCTGTACGACCGTGTATTGTTCGCTCGAAAATCGATTCGCGACACGCGGCAACACGGACAGACAGGTTTACATGCTGACAGACAGATGGAGAAGACAGACAGACGGACAGGCAAACCAGGCAGGCAGGCAGGCAGGCAGGCAAGCAGGCAAGACGAGCAGGAAGGCTGACTGCGACAGACGGAACAGGGTGAGCCAGGTTCCCATGTATTACTTCTAGCCCACAAACTACGCCTCCGCTTCTCCTTCTTGATATTACGTCTCTGATATTCCCGAGAGCTTCCCGGAATATCTTACGCGGCGGAGCCGTCTAAACGTTTGCTATTCCAACCGAGTGGAAATTCATTTAATTGCCCCGGAAGATCAAGAGCTCTCTAGACCATCTCTTACCTGCTCAACCTTTGCTGTCTGTTTTTTCTTCTCCGACCTCGTCTCTGAGTCAGTTTCGATTTCGCGCAATCAAACGGGTATCACTACCGATTATCATCTAATTGTCCTTTCAAAGACACTTGGCACGTCGATTATTCGTAAGTCATAAAGATGTAATCTGATTGCCGTGGTATGCTATACGATTTTAATAATTCTACCAAGTTTTATTTCTTAAAAACATATATGATAAGCTTTATTTTTCCTTGCACATGATAAGATAATTTTGTTTTATTTTTTTAGTCAATTGTTATCTTATGCTAGATAAGTAAATTTTAAAATAAAACAATCAATTGTTTTATATATTTGGATCATTTTTGTTAGAGTCGGCAGATTTTTAAAGCAGAGTAAAAATCATGTTAGCGGGAACAAAAGAACATAGACATTACGTTACTGAAATTTCAAGTTGATTGAGAAATTCAAGGGTTTGTCGAGGGTTGAATGCGATCGAAGGATGATCGAAGCGTGGACAAACGGATAGGATTGACAAACGTTCGATCGCTCGTTATCGGTTCGTTCTCGTAACCAGATGACTCGATCCGGTTGGTTAGATCCAGCAGGTATCGCAGTCGGAGCCTTTCGAAATCCCTTGCAGGTTGGGTTTGCGGTTGAACACCGAGAAAGCTCCATGTGTTTACTCGCGTTTACGTGTATATGTATCCGAAAAACCATACAGGTGCAGCTCTACCTAGGCCGTCGTCTATCGCTTTCACATAATTTACGACCGGACGGCATTAGCCGCAATGCTTGTCCCTGTAATAGAACGTTCGGAACGGGTGGCAGTGTTCGAAACAGGGCGGTCGAAATCGGGCAGAGAGGAGGATATGCGGAGACTAGAGAAGGGAAGCGCGGGGGAACGATCGTGCCTATATACATATAGCTGTGCGGGGCGTTCAGGGCCCTGTGTAGTTTCATGCGTGTCGCGAGGGATGCAATCGGAGGGTTCAGGAGACGACTAAGGGTAGAAGGAGGGAAGCGTGGAGGATACGGGTGCAAGAGGGAAGAAGGGGAGAGGATGGCGATGGGAGGCGCGCGGATGGCATTCTGCGGTCAGTTCAGTATGTGCCTATATGCCGTCATGTGTTATCGATTCCCCCCCGGAGCCCTGCTGCCTCCGTGCCTACGTACTTCATGCCACGCGATATAGTTACCTCTATTCCGAGCTATGCGAGATAAACCCGCCGTCGCCGCGCACGAGTTCTCTCCTCTCCTCTCCTCTCTGTATTTTGCTCCTTTCTTCTGTTCCCTCTTACCTCTTATCCCTTCTCACCCGCCGACTGCTATTGTACTCCGCGAGTTTAGACTTCACCTAAATGGTTTTAGAATACACGGTCTTCTATCGCTTTAAAGCGGATCGTACCTCGAGTCAAAATCGTGATGAAGAAGGATAAGGCCCGGGTAGTTTTTCTCGGATGGAATAACGAGAGGAATATCGAGAGGAATATGCCGAAAATACCGATAATATCGAGAAACAGTGGATTGCCCATATCGCTTTTAGTCCGATATCGATTTGCGAGGCACATAACGGTTTCGATACTATAATTCTGAAATAGTCATTACAACCTAGTAGCAAAACTGGTTTGACAACTGGCACGACGTCGTCTTAGATAATCCTCAAACTCGGATTCTCAAGATCTCTCGAAACTTTATAGTATAATCGAACTGTCGAGCTTAGTCGTAAACGGTTGCAAACCTTCCCTTTCTGGTTTCAAGTGTTGTCTGCTCAAGTCGAGACGCTCGTCCATCCGGTCCACCCGAGCGACTTCAAAATATATTGTCTTCCGCTTCGTGTGCAGCGCGGCATTGGTTTCCGGAGCTATCTAGACTTTCTAATAGTGTCGTTTCTTCTCCAAATCGAACTTTACATTACGGTCGTAGATGCAGTTATAGCAATCTTAAGAGGGACTTATGGCAAATGGTCATTGTTTTGTTTTGTGCGGTATGATTTGGCTTTTTTTTTCCAATAAGAATTTTCATTATTGAGGCTTTTCCTTTAAATGTTTTGTTTTTGCCATAATTTAATACTTTGATTACAAGAGATAATATCATGAAAAATGATGCGTTTAAATTATTTTTTATTTATTATATAATTTATAACTACAAAGTGAAAAAAGGAAATTGATTATTAATAATCGGCTAATGTTTTGCAGCATATTTATATCGATATTCTATATGCGACTGAATCGATACTTGTTAGACGTTCCTAAAGCTAACGATTAGGTATGTAAAGAGGTAATCGTAACAGTTGTTTGCGGTTAATGTTGTGTAAAGGCAGGAGTCGATAAGAATAAAAATTTTTATCAATTGCACGCAACACTTGAAAGCTTTGCGATTTATTATTTATTCAATCGCTACCCGATGGAGGCAGGCGTTATTATATTATCACCACTCTATTGTATTACCATCCTCGTAACCATCATTATTCCACGTATTCCCACTATGTTCCGTCCCATTCCTCGTATTATCCCATATTCCGTTGGTTTCGACCGCGACGGCGCATCAAATGTACATGGACGTATCGAATGCCTTTGTGTACGCCTCGGTTGAGGTATCGAGGTTTACGCAACGAAAAATTTATTTATCGATCTCGGCCACACGCGACACGCGATGCGAAGTAGCTGGCACTCACTTCTTCTCTCGGCTGAAAATAATATTACGGGTCAGTCTGGGAGCAGCCACTACGCTAACATGCGGGACGCGTAATATAGGAAGTGGTTCGCCTCGAAGAATTATGTATCTAACTGGATGGAAGTAGTGGGTAGGTCGTTAGAGAAGAAAGAAAAGGGAAAGATAAAGAAATGATCGATAAAAGATCATGCAACGCACGCGCACCTTAATTTCGAAGTCCTGATATCGGTCTAATTGATTAATCGCGATATATAATGCTCTATTAAGGTAAGAGTCCGTCAGATTATACACATACATGTACACATATTACTTTTGTGTGTGTGTGTGTATGTGTGTGTGTGTGTGGTACTCTCTCTAGAGTGATATAAGTGACTCGCGCTTACGCATTGCGTGACTCGAGATGTCTCGCAACTGCGAGTTACGCTTTACATCGTCTGTGCTTTGGTAGTTTCACCGTTAAATAACGCGATTGCGA
>NW_011627293.1:178715-238098 GCF_000204515.1 Acromyrmex echinatior
GCGTTGCTTATCGCAAATTGTCCCTTCGACACGCAACGAAATGCATTTAATGTGACGATGGATAAACTTGATTTCGGGATTTCATTTGTTTTTCTTTTCTTTTACGATAATACATAGTTCCAACGATCATATACTATGTTGATATATTAAAATATCTGTATATAGTTTAATACGTTTATGTGTATTATGTATATTACGTATATTATATATTATGTATATTACATATTACGTAAGCTGTTTACGGAGTAAGTTTTTCTATTTTATGAACATAGTGAGAGAGGAAGATAATAGCAATAATAATAAATAAAGAAATAAATATAAACATAGTGTATGAATTATATATAATTTGTATTATTTCGATCAATTGAAGTAACATACATACATATATATATATATATAAAATAATAAGAAAGATTTTACTAATATCTCACCGTTTTTTATCGAGAAATCTTTGCTCTTCTTTTATGCTGGAAATTCGTAGCGCGTTTTAACGGAATATTCGTTTAAATAGAATTTCAAAGTGGGTCGAGAACGCACGATCGCCCTGTCGTTAGATTTAAAATGATTTTCATCTCTCTGACATTTTCAACGATGTGAGAAACAGATGATAATCAACGATTTGTTCTAAAAAGTTGTCCTTGCACAAAGTGTACCGAGCTTACAATGAAGTTGTGCCCGCTCACTTGTGCAGAATGTCAAGAGTGTTTTTAATAATGTGACAGCGGCCATCTATAAATTCGTACAGGATATTTTCTCTAACTTCATATTCATGTTTTTAGCAGTAACAAATTACAAAAGCGACATTTGGCCATGAACAAAATATCTAGAAAACTTTTTACTTTTCAATTTTTCACCATGATTTTTGCGGTTGTATGTTTTATGCATCGCGAAATGAAATTTACACACGTGATTGTATAAATAAAGTAAAAAATACGAGTGAGAGAGAGAGAGAGAGAGAGAGAGAGAGAGAGAGATGCATTTATTAACACAGATTTTAATAATCCTTTGTGAATGTAAATTAGAGATTACGAGAACAAAAATTAACTTATTAACAACAGAGTAATAACAATAAGAAAATTTATTAGTATATGAGAAGATAAAATTTACATAAAACGTTACGAGATAAAACAATTAACTTTTACATCAAAATTAAAATAAAATTAAAATATAAAGTAATAAATATAGGAAGATTATGAATGGAGAAATGGGTTATTATATAAGCGTACTTATGACTAATCAAGAATTAATAAAAATAAGAATTTGTTAAAACTATCTATTGCAATTTTTAAATAAAAGATTCTTCTTATTTTTTAAGTAAACTAATTAACCGAATTAACTGAATATTATTTGAACTATTAAATAATTATATTTTTTGACATTTTTTAACATTATTTTTTGACATTAATTTTTTGACATTATTAATTTTATTTATCTTTAGACGAGTTGAAAAAATTCAGTTTCAAAATTAAGAGATAAAAATTGAAGTTAAATATTGAGAATCAAGTGATAAAATTACCAATTTAACATTGTAATGGTTTGGTTAGATAAAATTTTAATATATTAAATAATTTTATCTTTTCTCTTTAAAAGCAATAAACTTGAGCTTTCTCAAAAAATTACCACTTGCTCGAAAAAGTGAACGAGAAAGAGAGGTAGGGCCAAAGCCCTCGTCCACGGTACAGTTTATTAATAGTATCGTCACGTCTGCCCTCATCTTCGTCTTTCCTGGTGGTAGGAAATGTACGCCGTATCTCCCGTGTTTGGTCTCCGCGTGTAGTTACATCATTCGATTCTAAAATGGTCTTGAGACGATGCTTGAGTACAAAAACGTGTTCTTACTAAAAAGTTCCCTATATATAGGTGCGTTTCTTATGAAACAAATTCTCTTACAGAGCACCGTCTTACTGGAGTAGCATCAGTGTAAACATCGAGGGCGTATTAGAACCCGAATAGCGAGAAAGAGAGAGGGAGATGTTTCCTTTACATTTCGCTGGAAATGTTACGCGACAAGGCGACAGAGTTTCGGAGCTGACAGAGAAAGTAGAGAGAGGATGGTTGATTTTACCACGACGATACTCTGTGCCGGAACTACAAATGAACGCACATAAACGCGCAGACGATTGAATATCGTCGTGTCGAATTTTTGATAAAAAGCACATGTCTTCGAACGTAAACTGCGTATTGATACTGTATATTAAGATGTCGGAAAAATTTTATCTCGAGTCGTCGAAAACCATAGTAAGTTGGCAGGTGAGACGACTGTGTGTCTCTAATACGAATGCAACATACGTAACCGCTCGCGAGACACGAAATGCGCCACGTTGGTCAATTTCTTTAAAAGCTGGCTACGATCCCAGCTAGTAGAATACGATCTCTCTGACTTTTATCTAAATTTGAATTTTTTGTCTTATTTGTATCGTGTAATCTCTCTACGTTTTATCTGATGAGGAAATGGTGTTGTTGATATTCATATCATTTGCTTAGCTAAACTGAGGAAAAGTAGGAGATGATTTAGTAGATGTTTTGCAAGGTAATATATATATATATATATATATAAAATGTACAGAAATTGTGCGTTCTGTTTAATTTATTGTATTGTTTTAATTATTTGTGGCAAGTTTTGTAAAATCGGTTTTATTCTTGTCGCTTATATATTTTAGTTGTGGAAAAATATATGTCTAATAGAAATTTAATAAAATTGATACAATTTTAAGATACATGTTACTTTGTACAAGTACATGTTATTTTCAAATAATTATTCTCAATATATAATTTATCTATCGCATGATGTTTATCATTACTCGAGTATTTTTATTATTTACAGAAGCTATTTAGATTTCTTTATATACTTAATACAAGGTTATGATTTACAGTTTAGTTATTAATGTTAGTACTTGTGTTGCAATGAAATATGAAAAATTATATGAACATTTGAAATGCCATGATAAAAAAAGCGGATATTATAAACTTTGTATTATTTATACAGTAAAATATTGGCTGATAAAATATAAGCTGCGACTTGACATTCACATAGCTGAATGCAACTGTGGCTACTTGAAAGTCTGTGGGGAGGAGAAGTATAATTAGATGCGCATGAGATGTCGTTAAATTTAATTGCAGTCATCTGACGGGCGACGATGAAATTGTCGGACACCTGTTTGCTCTTTTCTTCTTCGTTATATTTATGTACATCATAGAAGTGTGGGATGATGGTAACGCGAGTCGAGAACTTGGACGACGATAATTTTATTCGCATACCGTTACCCAAAATAAGATTAACGAAAAATAGAGCAATAAAAATGTTGCAATAACTGGTCAATTTTATCTGAGAAAAGTTTTAGAAATTGGAGGAAACTTTTTAACGGATTACTCCACTCGATCATTCTAACATTTATATTTTACGATACGTAAAAAATCTTATTCTTGAGTAAAAAGTACTCTGACCGAGTTTTACATTGCATTATATATTATATATCTATACATTTTTTTTTGTAATGATTCACGCGCGTGTTACGAGCTTCTATTCAAGTTAAGGGAATATTTTACGAATTAGTGTTACCCGCTCCCATCGGCTGTGCGCAAGCTTGAGCGTTCGTCGCACTCGATAAAGCACGAAGTGGAGAATAATTCACTGCCTTATCGGAGCGAAATCGCCGAATTGTGCAGTTCTCTCTCTCTCTCTCTCTCTCTCTCACTCTCTCACTCACTCTCGCTCTTTCATAAATCAAATTAGAATGCTGGCACGAGAGAAGCGGGTATTCACGGCGGACACGCACTCGAGAGAGCGAAGCGGGAAGCGCGAAAATTCGTTGGTGATTTTCGGGCATTTTATCTTTGCTCTCATCCCTTCCCCATGTCCCCCTTTCTTCCTCTTTATCCCCGCACGCACGACTGACGCATGGCGCGAGATACTGGATTAACAATGCATTAATTACGTTTCACAGCACGACCAACGTGGCGGCGGGGTCTGAATTTCCGAATTATACGCCATGGCAGATTACTCGGATAAAATTCAGCCGTATGCGGGAATTTGCATACCGTAATGATGGAATACCGCGGGACGTTATTCAACCCCGTCTCTTCCGTCCTTCAGAATGCTCACTATGCGCGGTCGTCATGCAAACGAAGTGAAACAGAAAGAGAAAGGGGGGGAGAGAGAGAGAGAGGAGGGAGGGAGGAGAATAAAAGAACTTAATAATTTTCTTAAATTACGCGTATAAATATTCCTCTTTAAATTAGCTCGTCAATGACACGTTTAAATATTCCTAAATTTGGGCAACGATGCAATACGTATTATTAATGTAATGCATCAATCGATATCACAAAATATTTGATTTGATTTGATTTGTGGGTTTGACTTATACAGATTTGAATGCATTAACGTCCATTAACGCTAATTATGGTTAATTAAATTTCCTTTTCCACCTATTTTGCTTAATTTCTATATAACTGACCTTGTGTTACGCAACTTTATGGCTTTAGGCGTAAAATATATAATTTGTATGTTATTATTATTATTATTATTTATATAATATTTTTCAAGTTTTCGTAGAGGAATCTATTTTTGTTATTTCTTGTGACAAATTTGTCTCATGTATAAATTGCATACAAATATCAATAATCAAATATTAGGGACGTGAAACATTGAAATATATTTTTTTTTTACATTGATGATATATTTTATAGACACATTTCTTTTTTTTACACGGTATGCCATTGAAGACATATTATTATATCTACTCTCGATATTTTATATTCGCGGATTTATTGTCTTTTCTACTTCGAGTACAATTTAAGCATAGAGAAGAAGAAGAAGAAGAAAGAGCGACAGAGCCCGATATATAGTTAAAAAAGACTAGATCCAGGATAGGCAAAAGAGAATGTGCTCTATCTCGCAGATTAATGCATCCCGCAAGGCCACGTTGTCTTGAATTGCTCCGGAGATAACTCGCGCCCACGTTGGCGTCTAGGTTTACCGGGATGCAAATACGACGACAAGGGAAATGGCGTGGAATTAAAATCGTCCGACGAGGAACTCGCACGGGGAACTATTTCAGAAAGTAGAATTGGAGAGCCGAGGAATCCTATATCTGTACTTTTCTACGATCGACGCGGAAGGCAAAGAGAAGGAGCAGTATTTTCGAGATTATTGTGTTCCCCGATTCAGGATGTTGCGCAAAGACGGCGAAAGGATGACGGGAATGCAAAGGCGAGTATGCAGACTGCGGGAGCAAAGCAATGTTACGCGTTTGTAATAGTACGAATAAAGGGGATCGATATCTCCACGGAAGAAGAAACATCCGCGCGGAGAAACATCGGCTTCAGGAAGAAAGACCTGGAGGGAGGAGCAGGATGAAAAGAGCGAAACAGATCGCGAGAAAACGATGGTTCGAATATGCACACGTTAGATTCTAAAATAATTATGCCTAATATTACGGCTTCTTTTTGAATTCGTTAACTTGTGTTTAAATTGCCTGATTGCATTGAAAAATGTGCGAAAGAAATTAGTAAGGATGCGATGTCTTTCGCGATATTTAATGAATAATTAAATCCTTATCTCCTCGAGATTACAAGACTCGATTACAAGATTTTATTTGGTTGTACATTAAGCAACAACGATATAGCGGGAAAAGAAAGGAAGACCGATATGGAAATATTGTTGGGATTGTTAGACGCTGATCATGAACGATAAGAAATTGAGAATGTGATCGGTGACACAAAGGAAGCGCGAAAATTCTGCACCAAGCAGAAGAAGCGGAAATGCTGAGAGAAAACTCTTCGCAGATAGTTCCAGTTTGAAATACCGAGGAGTCTAGCGCGATTCAAAGGCAGGATGATGCAAAGGTTCAAAGGCGGATGCGGAGGAAAGGGATGGCGGAGAATCGATATCATGAACGGATACTTGGTGAATCCGTCGCACAATTTCACCTGCACTTTGGTGAATGAGAAAATGAAAATATTAATGGAGAAGTTTGGTCTCAAGGCCGAAAAAAGGGACAGTATATGCCAAGATATAAGAGAGCTCCATTACAAGTTTTCGTAAAACTTTGAAAGTTTTAATAACCATGTATGTGGATTTTTTGGAATAAAATAATTTTATCGTTTTAATTAAATGACAAAGTTTTAAAAAATATAAATGCATATAGTTATGAATTATTACTTTTACTTATATGTACTACTTATGATTATATTTGATTGAAATCAGATATTCCAAATTAAGTTTTGCGATGCGTTTTCAAACACGTATGAAAAAATGTGTTTTTTAATCATACATGAGGTACATGAAAAATCGAAATATTTGTACTTACTGCAATACGATGATGTCAAAGAAAACAGATTAAGAGGCGCAATAAAATACGAAGAGTTAACGGATGTGTTTAAAGAAGTCACTCTTCATGAGAGTCAAGAATTGCTTTCGAATATACAAATACTCGTAGAAAGGAATAAAGGATAAAGATGTTTCTCTGTTTCAGTATGGTTGTGTCTCTTGGGGGATATCTGTCGACTTAATTCTTTTCAAGCTAACGTAAACTTGTCGAATCTACGAAGATGTAGCGGAAGATTTAAGAGAAGTCGTATAGATGAGGAGACGAAAGATTATGAAAGTACCTGAAAGGATCGTACTTGACACGATCAGGCGAGGGAAGCCAAAAAAGAAATGCCACAAAGACAAAATGAACGTACGAACAATCGAAGTGAAAGAATGAAGAAGAACTCGAGGAGTTATTGTTTGTGTGAGGATGTATTATATGTACATTTATATATATATATATATATATACACATATATGTATGTGTGTGTGTATGTGTATACATGCGATGTACACGTAAGTATATATACACGTAGGTATATATAAGAGTTCAGCGGCTAACGTTTACTTTATGATATCATGGGTCACTAGAGACAAAGAGACAGTTGCGATGCAAAGACGACGATGATATAATCAAAAAAGAAGAAATGAGAGATTCGAAAGAAGAAAGGTGGTCGCATAAAGCAGGAAGATCGATATTAGTGGGGGACTATTTCGAAGAAGGTCTATAAACACGATTCTCGTTTATAATGACAGGAGAATTAGGTAGGAAAGGGGAGAGGAGGGAGGGGGGGGGAGGACCGGCTTGGTAACGAGAGAAAGATAGACAACCTGGTTGCTTGAGAAGAAGATGAAAGAAGGGAGGGAGATGGTGAATGAGCAACAGCCGCGTGTTGTTCTTTTGTTTTCCGGGACAAGAGGGTGGCTTCGTTTCGTCAGAGTCGTCGCAACAAACCAGACAGTCGGCCAGCTCAACTCACATTCTGCGCTCTTTCTCGGACGCGAGAAAGAAGGCTACGTCGATTAAAGCTTTTTCCATTAGGGCCATCTAGCCGCGATCTCTCATCTGCGATTTCTACTTCGTTTAGCTGATTTCTTGCAAGGGGAAAAATGCCTCGTTCTGCGAGCGGTTCCTTTCGAGTGGTGAGGTCTCTTACCGCCGCGTTCTCGTATTATCTTACTTGCGGTTGGTCGCAACTTTCATGTTAATGCAACGCTTTCCATTTACTTTCGTTATCTCCCGCCTGCCATAGCTTTGGGTGGCTTCTCATAGGTTTTTTACTGCATCAGTTCTGCCACTATATCTTAGTATAATATATTTTATAACAAATGTCGGGGAACGATTTTCATTTGTAGTTTGACGCTCTTTGGCGAATCGATGAAATTAGTAACTACGTAATGTAGTAGGTATGTAATGTTAGCAGTTCCGTTAATCTATTCCTATGGGAGTGTTTTAGCCGGTTGTGTCGGCATTAATATATTCGGGTGATGCATTGTAACTATTGGAATCATATTGTGTGTATTGTTACTACCCAGCCACTACTAAATGCTTACGTATTTAGTAGTAAGTTGCGTTTTCGTTAATCCGGTTTCATCGGAAATTCTCTCTTGTACCTACATTAATATGCTGTGCAACTGGCGTATTGTGAGCATTGCCACTATCGGTCTACATGTGTACCTTGTATGTAATGAATAATTAAACTGACATAGGCTGCTCTCGTGCTGTGCCCAAAATAGTTTCTTAATTGTTTTTATCATCATTCATTTTATATATTTGTAAGTGTCTAATGGGCTCATAAATTTCGTGTTGCGAAATGAGGATTGAGAAAGCGGAAAATTATAATAATTAGAAGTCGTGTGCCTTGGTAGCTGGGAGTCAGATGTCGCGTTAGTTATCGAGAGAGTTGAAAGCTGAGAATTCACACATATGAGAATCGAAAGTTGAGAATCGAGAGTCTAACGAACTTGGGTACAATATTATTGTAATGAAATAAACGCGTCGGTTCATCATTGGCGCTCATGCCGGAAATTACGTCTCGGTTGAATTCGCACGTTTAGCATGTCGTGCGTAGTTTCCGAATTAATTAAACAGGATCGTTTGTGTTGAGCAGAAATCGGCGGCTGCGGTACGAATGCGGCCGTCTCTAGCTGTACGTTTGCAAATGAGACGAGTCTGGCGAGGGAGGCGATACCTTTTTTATCACCGGGAACAAAAAGCCGCAAAAGCCGACAAAATGTCTGCCATTGTCCGATCCGGTATGCAGCCGCACTTATACGCGCACCTAGTCGGGCATTATAATGAGAGCATTGTTCCCTGAAACTATAGTCACATTGTTGTCACTCTTTTCTCTCGCACTCTTTCTCGTTGGTCTTCTTTGCCCGATCATTTCAATGCCGTCTTTAGCTTCAACTCCATTCTTTTCATGCTATAGGCCGTACCGATATCTTAGTGTCCTGCGTCCAGTTTCTGTGATAGCCTTCCAGATTTACGTTTATTATGTGGAAACACTTTTAATTGGTTAAATTGGCATGCGCGAGGACAGAGAATATTGAATAAAACTTTTTCACTTTCTCTTTACTACAATATATATAATAACATATGGTTACTACTTATATATACTTTATCAATATATTTTAGTATAATCTTAATTATCATTAACAGTTCGTTAGCAGGTGAAGATTATAGTCACTCGTTTTTTTTTTGTTTGAGATACAAAACTAATCTGATTTTGTTTTTAATTGCATTCATTATTTTTATTTTATTTTCATCGTTGACTCACGTTGTTTTTAATGAAAAACAGAAGGTAGGTTTATTAAACGAGGACACTGCTATGGATTAGAGAAATAAATATGTGCAAACATTTTTTACATGGCCGTAATCTTTCTTTGCTTATTTTTTCGCTTCTGTCGTTTACATATGCGATAACCATGAAACGTAGACGGAGATAGAGTCTAATAAAAACTGCTGAAAGTGTAAAGGATCCCGAGAGGGAGAAAGCCGAGACTGGAAAGGAAATACGAAACGGCCAGCCAAAATTCGCGCAAATGAAACAATATTGTACCAGCCGGTCTGCAAACTGGCTTCTTTTAGGTTTTTTACGGTACCATTTCTCGAGATAAGAAAAAGCTTTCTGACACTTCACAAATCATTTAATCTGGCTAGGGAAGCGCCATTCGGATTCCTCCTACGTTTCCATTCGTTCTGTTCTCCTGCAGTGTTCTTGACAATTGAAATTAGAGCTTATTCAAGATTGCGCAAGAAGAGATGGTGGGAGGACAAAGAAATTTCGGGGAATCTCTCGAGAGATACAATCAACGACGCGAGATACGAGAGAGTCGCGTTAGCAAGTTGGCGCAGATGAAATACGCTATCGCTCTTCCCAGTCCTCGAATTCGACTGTTGTATCTCTCGAAGATCCACTTTTGGGTGCTAGGCGAAGACTATGCATATCTCTCGCGGAATTGCGATGGAAGACCAGATAGCGCGTGTGCGTGAGGATGCCGACTGTGGCTAGTTTCAGTTAGACGCATCCGCGCATACAATCAATAGCATTACTCTCTGCCTCCATTATACCGGCAGCTACTACGGGCTACAATGGTGGATCATTAGGAATAGCAGTGGATAACACTGTAGCAAGATCAATTCTCCTGCGAGGTTATTAGCCACTCCGCGCTGAATAGATTGGTCCTGTTGTAACAGCATCAAGATGTATTTTCGCCATAATCACGCAATTATAACGTTGCTCAAGCTGCTAATAGTCATTTCCATGGACGCGTTATCGCAGCGAATTCGGAAGATCATCCTTTTGAAATTCTCCTTACAATGTGTTAACTCTGAAAGGTCTCAAGAAATATTTTCGTAAATGTTGGAAGACTTTTTGAAGTTTCCCTAAAATAGTTTTCACATATGCATTCTATCAATTGCTATGTTATTTTCTTTATATATTAAACAAATTTTTTTATTTGGGAATATATATTATATATTTCTTGATTCATCGACTTTGTTAAAAAAATATAATTTAACTTCTATAGTAGATTTATAAGAATATTTCATATCGTTGATGTGATTAGAATAAAATAAAAATTTTTAAATTTAAGATGAGTCTATTACGGTCGTATGTATAATTAAAATATAGGAATTAATTTATCAGTTGATTATAGAACGTAATCAATTTTTTTAAATTACAATTTATTTAAATTTTTCATATCTCCTTTCGTTTACCTATATTTTCTGCAGAAAATATTTAGTTCTTAATACATGTTTTCTTTTGTTATATATACGTTGCTGCTTCGAACAAAGAGAAAACAGAGAAACATTCCGGGGATCATATAATGTCCTATTCTCTAAAGCTTGGAACAAATTGAAATTCGAGCACAAATTCTAAAAATCCTTGTGATATATAACTAAGATTGCAGTCGACTGTATTGTAGTATAACGCGGGTGTTTTGTTTTTTTTTTTCTTTCCACGTTAGATTCCAATCCGCGATTGCAAGGATTCAGGCTTAAAGATTAATAGGCACGCACTCTTGTCGCAAGATTGTTATTTCCGTTATAACAATGCGAACAGTGTTCGTGCGAAGGTTGCACGATCTTGCCTCGGTGCTGATTTGAATCACGCGTTTTTAACGGCCGCGCAAAGAGGAGCCTTATAAGATCCGCCATCGTGATTTAACGTTCAATCTCCTTAACGTGGTTGAGGTCAGTCGCCAGTCATTTGTCTGGCGGCAAGAGCACTCTCTCCGTTCGAGAGAGGGCCTCCTACCTTCGTTCCTGGCGCGCACACGCGTCTATCTAAATTAGCCTCTTCAATCACAGTACAATGGTTACACACCGAGAACTGCTTTTCAGAGCGAACCGGCACATGGTAGATCTGCAGAAGTTCCCTATTGGCTGTTTACTATCGGTCAAGCTGAACACTATGCAACTGTCCTGAACCCTGGCATGCCGCCAGTTGAGATGCCCCTGTAACGTCCCTGCCACTTTCTCGATCGCTCATTGCAAGATTGTGCGGTTTTTCGCGGGTACTTACATTCGGAGTTTGTTAGGAAGAAGAAGAAGAATCAAACGAGGCGAGTCGCTCGTTACGGCCTCGTAAATAACGCATAACATCCGCTTATCGTGCCTGTGCAGTCGCGCAACGGTCGTCGCGACTGTTTCTCGTTTGTCTTCGAGTCGTATTTGTAAGTTAGCGTCCATAGTTGAAACTATATCTTCTCTTGGTAATAAAGAAATGATATTGTAAGTGATGTAGGCATCCTAGTTTAGAAATATTTGCTCTACATTCTTGAAATATAGTGATTTATAGACGTTATTATATATTTAATATATAAACATGCAAGAGTTAAAGCGGAATATTTAAAAATATCAATACTTTTTTCATTACTTACAAGTATATTATAAATGATGTAATAAATTACATATATTCGAATCTTTAGAGTATTGAACTTTTAAAGATAAAACCATCATATGAGCGAAAATTGATATTTCTTTATATGACTGTATCATTTTCTGAAATGGTGATTATAAATTATAACTGATAATTAAAAGAATAAAATGTTAATTATATTAATCGTGTAATGGAAAATCTCTTTGAGGGAAACTTCTGCTGTGGACGCATACGTGAATCGATATTGGATTTATATGTGTGTGTGATTATACTAAAAGTATAAGATATATTATTATTATTTCGCAATAAACTGTGAAGACACGATAAAAAAACTTGTGTCATAAAGCTCGTGCCTTTTTCGCGATTATCTATTGGATATTGCAATATAGACGATGTTTAATGAGGTTAATACTTAAATTTTATAACTTACAGTCATTTTTTACGATCTATTATGGAGTCGAAGATACTTTGAAGTTATCTTATATGTAGAATGCATTTGAGAAATTTTCTAGAAAGTATGTACATTGCCAGTAATGCGCGATATTTCTCGGTATCCAGTAAATCAGAGTATCTTGAAAATATGTATTCTCAGAGATGCTCTCTTAGAAAGTCTAACGAGGATATAAAGTTATAATAGCATACCGTGCGGTTTAACTTGCAATCATTAAACAAGTCAACTAAGATATTTGTCCATATTTTTTAAAACGATTTTGAAGAATTTCAGGTATTACTAGAATCATAGAATATTTTAACAAATTTTTTATATTCTTTTTTTATATTCGCTTTCTTTTTTTTTTTCTATTGTTTCAAGTATAATATTATCATAATCAGTGCTATTTAAGCTTTAGAATTTTATGATAAATGTTCATCAATCAGAGGATCATTACAAAAAAAAGTAGTTGGGACTTGCATTTTAGAGATATAGATAATATTTTGTATTTATGGAGATTCCATATCTGATTGATTATTATCGTAAAATTAAAATGTTAAAGTTCAAGATGTGTAAATTATGAATATGCCGTTCTTCTTAATTTTCATTTTATTTCTATATTTCGTATGTGATCGTTATTTCTTTCTACAAGTGATTATAACTAAAATGTTTATAATTTATTTTCATTGCCGATTTTTTTTCATTTCCCGAATTATATTCCATTCTCCTTCTCTCCCATTTGCGATTATTAACTCTACATTGATAATCTCACTTTGTAAGAGACGAAACGAGAATTAACAGTATCGCGTATCGTAAAGTTTTTCTTATTGACTCTTTCATTTCCACGAAGCGTTTGGCGCAAGCCGAATCCCTCAAGCATTTCCAGATAAAATGCCCTTGCGGATCTCGCGTTTGTAGAAAGCGCGTCGATGTCGACGCGATAACCTAAGCTGGGTCGAACATCGATATTATCCGTGAGCGTATTTTGTCGATAAAAAAAAATCAGAGAAGATACGAGAATATGCGAATATATGGTCGGCAAAGGCTCACAGCGCGATCCGCTTCGGACGCGACCACCCACGCGCGGTCTCTACGGGGAAACTTTTCGGACGCGCGTAAACCGCCCGATCGGATTAAAATAGATGCCGGCCGGTCGTATTTAGAGCGGCTAGAGTTTCTCCAGGCCGGGCGAAGATAGATGCGGGCTAGCTCACTATTACCGTTACTATTAATGACAGCTACGCTGCGACAACAACGCTGTGGCTTGCAACAATCGACCGCTCTTTATTCCACAATTGTAGGATATATTGTAGGATATATTGTTCGAGATGTTCTATAAAGTCATATAGTAAAATCTACAGTAATATTTCTCGGGGAGTTTTGAAGCGCGTGCACGCGTATACGTGTAGTTTTTAATATTGGAAATACGAATTTTTGCCGAATTAAATAAATATTAATAAATATTCGTAAAATAAAAAGATTTTTCTTTTTTAATTCTTTTATATATACTATATATAATTTTTTATTTGATTTTACAATAAACTTTATAATAAAATTCTGTTTAGCAATTTAATTAAATAAAAAGTTTTTTTTTTTAGAAAAAAAAATATTTTTTGAAAATTAAAAGTTTTATGAAGTGTTTAAGAGTATTTTTTATCGATTACATGTAATATGGAATGAAAATAAGAATATTTAACAAGTGCATATAACGTTTGCAGAGCAAGTTTTAATTACAGGAGAAATTGTAACGACAATATTTTATATAATCGTACTAATATTTAAAAAAAATATATGTTGTACAAACAATATGAAACTGCGCAACTAAAATTTTAATTTTAAATCTTTATTGAAGATTTGTTTATTTGTTGCATGACTTCGCCTGTTTTATAGGTGACAGTGGGGTGTAACATGGCAGTCTCTTGATACGATAGTAGTATTTGCTCGGACATATATAAGACGAGCAACGTAGCCAGATCCATCGGGGTTTATGGCTATGCCGGGGTTAAAATGGGAGACCACCTGTCTCTCATCGTTGCGCAACGTTGGCACCCCGAGGCACTATGGGTCCATATTATATAGTTCGTTGCTCCGGTCGCTTAACCCCTTCGCGGCGTATCTTTTCCGATGCAAACCAGTTTCGGGCAATTGACGTCGTTACTATAACATTAACTTTGTTATACCTTCGTAAGCTAAGTTTCTGAAATTGTAATTTACTCGTAAATTATTGTATAGCAAACGTGGGATATTGATTTGAGAAAGAAAGAATATTGTCGTTTATATACTTATACACAGATCAAGAAATTTATGATCTGTACTTTTTACTTCGTGCCAATTACGAAAGACATCGCGTTCTTTTATTTTCCATAGAGAAAAGTGTCGAGATCCGCGTAACGAAGGAAAACAATTTCTTTTTATATTGGGTTGATTCTTCGTTTACGTTCTTGTTCGCGCGCAATAAAAGTTCCGGGACTATTCAGCAAGCTGATTGCAAGTGTGAGGAGATACCAGGTAACTATGCTATTCTAGAATTATTCTTGCACCACGAGAAAATTCTTACGAGGATTAAGGCGAAAAGTCCAAAATCCCATTTTTTTAATTCACGAGCTCGAAATCATGCTCGAAAAAGTAATACAGCAATCAGTTGTTAATTAAATAGATTTTGATAAGAACATAAATGGAAATGTTTTACATTGAAAAATATTCTAGTTTTAGTTTTATGAAAAGCAAGTAACTTTTAAATATTTACTACAATATATATATATATATATATATATATATATATATTACTGTTTTAATCAAAATCAAAATATTTATCTACATAATGATGATTATTATATAACAATTTCTATGGCACATTAACATGTCGAATTTTTTTTTACTATGTCCTGACAATTTATATACATTTTCATTTGTATCAATGATGAGGAAATATGATTATTGAATTTTTATGTTTTGTCATTAACATGCGATGGTAAACGCACGGTATGCTTTTAGTGTAGTAGAACACAAACAAGAGTTTTTGCTGATTTTGTCGTGGTGCCTGGCATGCAGAATATTTGCACGGATCGGCACTTTATAGCTCGACGGAATTTTTCAGTAAAACCGCAAATTAAGTTAGATGCGTTTGGAGCGATTGGAGAAGATGGCGTGTTCCGCCGCTTTAAGAAGCGTAAAACTATATCGCCATTAAACGTCGACGTTGACGATCGATAGGTATACCCTATTCCCTATTTCCGCGAAAGGTTCTATCACGTGCTCTCGGGTTAGCACATTTTATTAGGTCGTGGATCACGTCTATACGCGGCACTACACTAAATCCGATTAACTTCTAAGGCTTAGCGAAGGTCGATATTTCTATACATAGACTGCTAGAGCAATCGATAGACAAATATTCGCAAACGAGCAACTAGTTCATTTCTCTCGATCGACTTTAAGCCAAACAATATGCATATCGAATTATAATAAGAAAAGCTAGTTTTCCTTTATTGTAGTAGGTTATTAATTGCTTTATGATTTATTGAATGCTTTTATAAAGGGATTGGTTAAGTTTTAATTATTAATATTATAAATTTGTTTTTTCGTGAATATTTATATGAAGAGGATTAAATTTCCTTCTTCTTCCTCTCTCTCTCTCTCTCTCTCTCTCTCTCTCTCTCTCTCTCTCTCTCTCTCTCTCTCTCTGTGTGTGTGTGTATGTGTGTGTGCGCGCGCTGTTTATCTTCTTTGGTGACAAGTCTGTCGATAGTACTTGTTTTCGTATCTTTATAACTTGAGGTCTGTGCTCGTAAATGATAGTGCTGTGATAAAAATGTTAAACAAATCATCTTATACTCTTGTGTAATGCGAAAGTTAATTAAAATATTAATATAAAATATCAAGGTCACAATAATTTCAGACTTGTAAGTGATTAAAATTAATCATCAGCGACTAGAGTTGGTAGGCACACTCAAGGCCGTAATTATACATGCATATGTGTAAGCAGAGGCGATCGTTCTATTAATTTTCACAGCTCAGCTGAGATGTCTTACTGCGCGTCTATCTTTTTTTTAACCGGTCACGTCTGAAGATATTGCGTAATTACATTAATTATTATATATTAATGTAGAATTTAAATATTTCATTTGCTTTCATATATCTTAATCATTGCTTATTAAAGCAATTAAGTCAAGATTATGAAGCTTTTCAAATCTGATTATATGCTTGCCACTATTTCAGACATGAGAAATATGCAACAATGAAATATCTGTACTATAATAGAAGAAATACATGTAAACTGGTATATACGTTTTATTATCAATCAAAATTGCTCTTGACGAAATCACGTTACGGTGTTATTAATCTTTAGCATTCGTTTTATTTTTCAAACTGTTTTCAACAATTTCCGCGTTGACAATTATTTACAGTCTAAAGTAGAAACTTGAGAGGAGCGTGTTATGATTTCCTTGCAACTTTCGAAGGTAGATCGGTATCAAATTCTCCATAACGAATAGAATTGCTGATATGCCGATAACTCTCTTAATATTTGAACTGTCAGAGTACACGATGACAGCTGCTCACGGTATGAAGTAAACACAGTGCAGAAAGAGAAACGCAGGAATGAGAGAATCAATCACCCTCGCGAGAAAGAGGCAATAATAAAATAGAGTATCGATTTAATATGCTTTTTTTTTTAGGAACGGAATATAAAATTATTTATAATATTTTTATAGGTTTATTAAACACATTACAGCTTGGATTACAGCTGCAAATTGATATTTTCCGAACTTTATCGTGTTTTTTCTTCTTATGGGAGGAAAATCATTTTATAGTGATGCGATGTTTTAGTTTTCTTTAACGTAAATGGCTGTGTTGATGCACGTACAGTATACGCTATTTCTGGATAATACCGTTGGGATGTATTGCACATAATGTTTTTCGGATTAGATTTTCCTCGACTCATACGTTTCAAGCTTCATCGCGTATGAAACTGATATAATAACATTCTGAATGCTCAACAAAGAAACAAAGAAGATCGATTACATTGGCCATTTTATCGGTTAAAGATTTATTCGTTCTATAGTTCTTTCGATTAGGAACTATTGATTGACTTGGAATTGCGTAGAAATCTATTCCAGATTGTTTGAAGAATCCGAAGGGTCAATTCCTAGATAAATTTACGCTGAAACGTTCTCACAATCTTAAATAACGAAGAATTTTATTAACCTGAATAAGAGGGCGCGCGGTTAAAAAAAAAAAAAAGAAAAAAGGCAGCACGATACGTGACAATTTCGGCGTATTGGCTCGCGACCTTAATTTCCGGAGTTCTCACTTTCATCGTCGGCGCAACTAATCTTTTACCTCTTTCTCTGCCACTTCTCGTCTTCCGTTTCCCTTTCGCACAAACGGAGGAAGAGCCGCGAACTCGTTTGGTAGCGGGGTTAGTCGGAGAGGTATTTTATTACCTCTACGGAGAGAATACCACTCCGGCGTCAGGGGGAGTCTAAAGAGAATAGGAAAGGATGGTAGTACGACGTACTATAATTCTTAATTTGAACGATTAGAGCAACGCGCGAGCGCGCCGCCGCCGTCTTTCCGAATATACACAGCGTTTCTCGGCGTCGGCGTCGGCGTCGGCGTCGGCGTCGGCGTCGGCGTTGGCGTCAGCAACGGCGCCTGTATTTCTCTTTACTTTAATAAACGAGTTCGCGTTTCGCTTCGTCGCCGTTTGCGTTTATTTTAAAAGGAAAGTTTGCGAGCGGCCGTGGCAATTTTCGTGCCGTAAATACGTACACGGGGACGAGCTCGTTGTCGCTCCGCGAGACTGCCCTATGTGCGCTCGTGCATTATTCCGTTCGCCGTAAACGTCGACGCGAAACGACGCATAAACTCGTAATTTTTCGGCTGGATGGTCTTCCGCCTATCTTATATAGGAGGGGAAGGAAGAGGGGATGAAATTGAGGTAGTACGAATGACCTATGAGAACAAATAAGTTCTCGATGGAAGCTCGAAACTTCGCCCGCGCGACTCCGGCACTTCTTGCCGGTGAGAATAGAAGTGAGGTGAAATCCTTTTTCGATGATAGCTCTTCCTCGTGATCCCCTGAAATACTTTAAACGTCTCCGTCTCCCACTGCTCGTCTTTCTCTCTTTTTCTTCGATGTGCCCTTTCTCCCTCTTTTTATTTCTAGCATTCTTTCTCTGAAAGAATCGGACTGCAGGCGTACGATACGGCGATCCGATATTGTGAAGCATCCTTGCACGGCTGGGGCGATTCCAAGATCCTTTGAATTTCGTCCCCGTTATCGAGCGCCATGGTCAAAGCCGTGTATACTGTAGAGTAGTACTATCTATATAGTTGAAAACTTTTATTTCAGCATAGAGGACCTACTTTTAGCCTTAATACTGTGATTCGTTAAAGAATGATTTTCCAGCGAAAAAAATATTTATTCGCATTTTGATAAACGCTTCAGATGCACGTCGACAAATATAAGCAATATCATTGTTATAGAGTCGTTTTTTGATGTTAAGTTATGGAATTATTTTTAATTCTTCGTTTTCTATTTCTCTTACTAAAGTCCACATTTGTATCGAACTATTTTGTTCCTAGCAAAAATAAGTGATTTCATTTTTATCGAATTTGAACACTTCAGAAAATTTGTATGACTGCTATTATTATATGTATTGTTTCATGTTTTCAAGTATTTTCAAGTATTGATCCTGATATTTTCGGTGAAATGTGTTGAAATGGAAAAAAAAAATATTGCTTGTAGAACTTTTTATTTAAATATCGAAGCAATAAGAAATGCAATTATAATCTTGTACTTTTGTGGTCCTCAGTCTATCGCATTCTTTAAAAATTAATAAAAAAGCTCTGGGAAAAGAAAGTTCTAGAAGGGTTAAAGTTTGATTTGCGAAGTTCCTGCAGTAGATAGAGATACTGAATGTAAGTTTTGCGCATGAAACAACGCGAAACGATGCCGATGCTTTAATGCTAAAACATCGGGCGAAGTAAGTTTTCGGTCGGTTCTCTGGTTCTCTACGGACTTAATTAAAAATTAAACGAGCCCGCCGGGACTGTCGCATTCACCGAATTTCGTCGCTCTATAAAGCCGGATGACAATGATGTCTCTCAGCAAACGAATAGCCTATCTATAGCGATGAGTCTATTTAAAATTTTGACAGAGAAAGAGAGAGAGAAGAGAGAGAGGGTGAGTGTTCTATAACATAAAATATTTTAATTCTAATTAATTAGAATCGTAATATGATATGATCCACACACAAAAGATCATAACAGTTTTTAAGTTATAAGCGATCAAAGTTAACTAACGATATTGTATAAATTTCGTGCTCTCAGTCAGATGTATAGTTGTATTTACTGTGATTCGTTCGTATCCTCTATTACTAATATTTATTTCATCTATTATTAATATTTATTTTAGGTGATATAAATTTTTTTAAAAATTGCTCAATCAATTTATCATTTGATTTTTTAAGTACATAAATATATATTAGGTGTTGGAATTAATTCGTAGCGTTTTACAAGTGATGGGAAGTACTTTCATTAATGTATTTTTTAATGCTCATGTGAAATAAATAACATTCTTTCATTTAAAAACGCTACGAATTAATTCCAACACCTAATATTTAGATAAGAGAGGAAGCAATTAATTTATTATAATTTTTTAATTTATTGTTTTTATAAATTTTATGTTTTAAAGGGAATGAAATGGAGATTTTTACTAAGACAAGAAAATGAATTGCCATATTTTTTACAATAATTTAATTTAATTTTTTAAATTTATAAATCATCATGCAATTCTTGACTTATTAAAAAATAGCATAATTTACTTCTCTTGCGATTTAAGGACTTGGATGAACGACGGTAATAAATAAATATCTTTGATTAACATGAAAATAAATCTTGCTTTTCAAATAATCATGTGACTCGCATTAATAACTTATTTATCGAAATTAACTTGAGAGAATTCAGAAAAATGCTTAACAAACAATAATTCGACACTTTGCATATTTTTCATAGATTAAATATTTTATAAATATTTTACAATGATAAAATTTAGCTAGTATATGATATACTTGTTTTTTTCGCACGTGGCATCGCCATACAAGATTACTACGCTATTATTTGTGCGAGACTTGAGTCGACAATAGCGACTCATGACACTTCGTGTTATTCTCTCTCGAGACATAGTTGCGATAAATGTTAGCAGCAAACGCGATTGTTTCTTACAAATGTTTAACGATCAGTCTGTACTATCGATTGACTCTTATGATTGAACGACGACTCGTAAATATATCAATGCGAAAGTTTATCGAAATCCGCATATATTTTATATGATTTATTTAGTTAGAAATTTGAAGTATTGGAGGAAATAGGAATTTTTTATTTCATTATTTATAAATGATTATTTTTTTAATGAGATTGCTTGAATTCTCGTATTGCATTTCGACTTTTCTGTCGGATTAAATGGAACTCGCCTATCACTGTTGGATGATTGAAAGCACAACTAACACACGAATCACCAGATCGCGAGTTTTGAACATAAAAGGGCCGTAATATATCGACTGCTTATTAATAATACACGTATTTCACATTTGAAATGTATTGCGCGTGCAGTACTGAATTTTGGTTGTACATTTCGATGATCTATCGAGTCTTAATTAGCCATTTAGTTAAATTATCAATTGTATCGTGTATTGCATGGCATCAAGATAAAGTTACCAATGCTATCTCTAAATTTCTCATTAACGAAACTTTACGAGTATGAAATGAATTGATTATGAATCGAATAGAAATCGAAATGCATTTAATTATTCCTCGCAATAAGACAGTTTTGATAAGATTATGATTAGTTCGGATCAATTTTTCTCTTGTTTGAGATTTTCACTTATTTTAAACAAAGTTTTTATCACACTGTTAGAAAATATGTATATTTTTTCGAGACACTCTTGCCTCGTTCTTCTTCTAACATAAACAAATGACACTCAAGTGCAGTCAAGAAGCCAGTTTTCTACAATACATCTGGTTCCAAATAGATCTAATCGTTCGGCAAAGGTTAATATACGAGTATACAAAAATGCCGAACGATCGTAGTATCTTAGTAATTAGCGCACAATTCTAATTTGCAAATACAATTGTTTTTTTCCGAGTACATTTTCTTTTTTTATTTAATCAAATTGGATGACATTCAAATTACTTGTAACATTGATGTTTTATTGGTGAAAAGTATATTAGAATTCGAGATGTTCCTTCTTATTTGGCTTAAGAAAATTGAATTGCAGTTATTTAATTTGACAGATCGAATATCATTTATCAAACATTAATATAATCTATATAAATTTCAATAATTCGTAATTAAATTACTCGTACTTATCAATTCGTTCAATTCGTTTGTCATCGAAGAATAATACAGTTGATCGCAAGCACACTTTAGGTAGCTGCACCGTGTTATCAAATCCACCGTACTCTGCGCGCAATGGCGTCTCGCCGGCAGACGTATGACCCATTTATACGATTCCTATCTATTCGAATCTGGTTGAAGCAGCGACAGCGGCAACGGGAGGGATGGTAGATTACCCCGCGGAAATCCGTCCTCAGCGAATGCCTGGGTTTCCGCACGCGACTACAAAGCAAACGTTAAACAGAGGTCGGCTCGCGAGGCAATCGCACGATCCTTTCTCTCTCTCTCTCTCTCTCTCTTTTATTTTGTTTTTCTCGATCACGCATAGAACGAACGGCGGGGAGATATCTCCTTTTTTTTTGCTCTGCGACGTTCACCGCGAGCATTCTACCTCCTTTTTTTTTATTTTATCGACTGTTGGTGGATATGCTGCCTCGCGGTATAACGGATCGCTTTGTTCCGAAGAGCGGAAATATCTTGGCGGATTTTTTGCGTTACCAGTAGGATGTTTATGGTGAATTTTTTTCCGTTTCACAAAAGTTACAATGTCGTACCGGAGAAATCCTACGTATATATGGCGCAATGAATGGAACGATATGTGTTACTTCTTCCAGTTCTCGTAAATGCCGCATGAAATTGCAACATTTGCTGGAAAACGAACGGTGAAAGTCGTCTTTGCGGATAGCGAAGCGATTTGATCTTGAGTGTAGCTGTATTAGTCGATAATTGATTAATTTTACGATAGCAAAGTGAAACGTAAAGTTTGCACAGATAAAATAAGTAGTGTTTATAAATTACGGTTATAATTTTATTACATAAGAGTTTCCGTTATTACGTAGCTGAACAAATTTATTATATTTTAATAAATGAATGTTATTAACAATTTTTTATTTTTTATTTACAAATGTTTCAAAAAATGTTAAGAGGTAACAGTGGTGATCGCTAGGGTGTTATTGAAAAAAAAAGTTAGGCGCCGATCGGCGATGATTATCATGGCAGTCAAAAATGCTTGTGATAAAAATGCTTTTTTCATATTTCCGATTACACTTGTGTATAGAACATTTGTAAAATATAGAGATGAATATCAAAATGATGTAGATTCCACTGAAATTTCGTTTGATTTTTAGCTAATTGTTTAATCGTATCAGGGTGCACGACTGATTTAACACGTTTGAATTATTTCCATCTGCGCCTCTCTCTCTCTCGGACGAGACGGCAAAGTTGCTGTAACGTGACGTATAATCTCGCGGTCGTATTAGTGCGGCGTCGATTGGTCGCACGGTGAAAGGATCACGTGTTAGTCCGCTTGAGATAATGTCGGATATCCAAAAGTTTGTTGCACGACAGCGAAGCGACTATTCTCGGATGTTTCGCCGGCACGTTGTTGTAGATTCGCGTCGCCCTTGTCGCCGGCACCATCGTCGTCGTCTCGCGTAATTCTGCCGCGTAACTACGCAAGTTTCGTCGATATTGTCTCGAGTCAGTAACCCGTAAGCGACAGGAAATTATTAGGCCAGATAAGCGTGTAAATATGGCTGGCGCTTGAGGGAACGGATAAAACGTATGCTTTCGACAGATTTAAGTACGTAATACGAGTTAGCGACGAGAATTCGATTACACTTGGATCGCTGATGATGGACATCGATGTTTTTAACGGATATCGACGATTGACGATATGATCTGTGCTTCGAAGCATCGATGATTGATACTTGATTTATAAAAGAAGAACAAATATCGATTACTTCCTTCGTTAAAGCGAAGAAGTTCAGTCATATCCGTTAAACGGTTCATGGGTATAGATTAGTATCAACACGGAGAGAATTTTTTCTTAGAGAGAAGATGACAATCCTGAGAATATGATAATCGTGGAACAACTATGTATTTCGAAGAATTTTAATGTAAACCTTTCTCATTCATTAATAAAATTACAATAAAGTATAAAATAAGTTTGATTAATTTTACTGAAGTGCATAGTAAAAATCTTTAAAATATTCTATTGTATCCTAACCATCATATTTTCAGATTAACATCATATTTTAAATTCTAAAAGAAAATTCTTTCCATGAACATTATACTTATGATAATTTTTTTTTTCATTAAAATGAATATATTTTAAACACTTTTTTTTTAATTGAAATGCCAAACGTTAAAGAACATAATAATACCAAGAAAATGAATGTATCTTTATTAATAAAAAAGTTATGAGCAATGGAAAAAGTATTCGAAAAATCATCGGAAAAATACTATATCAAAAGACATTTAAAGGATATTTATGTCGCTCGTTTACTTGACCTAAATCCAACTTGATATAGTGGAAGATATTTTTGGAATGAAAAGAGAAATAAAGATACCGTACAAAAGTCTATTTATTACCGTATTGAGTACTTAATGATTCTTATAATAAAGTTCATCTATCTTTCTTCAGCGATAATTTTATGAGAGATAGCGTTTTATTAATTTTCAGCTTTAAATATCCTAGCACAGTTAAATTTAAAAAATCTTGTTAAAGTGAAGACTACTTGAAATTAAGCATTAGTCGAGCTTTTATTGAACAATACTTTATTACGTCAACTTATATGTTAAGAAGGGACTTGGTTTACAATATTATTCTTAACCACACATCCATATATTCCTTAAATTAATGGCTAATTAAATATAACGACTAGTATTTATTACATAAATTATATATTACATAACAGGCGAGTTTTTATTGATTATACGTTGTCTTCAAATTAGATTTATTACAACTATTTTTTTATTCTCTCAATGTAAATTCAACAAATTTTCGCTAAAACGTGGAATTGTCACTGTATGAACTCGTTAAAAAATATTTCATTGAATTTGATGCGGAATAGCTTATGTAGATCCCTGAGCTTGGTGTCGCGAAAGTAGAAAAAATATGTGTGTAAACGATTGTCTAGGGTACAAATGGAACCATCTTTTGTCTGGCATGTCATTCCTCGTGTTGATGTACGCGCGTTCTTTCATCCCTGCAGCCACGCTTTTTGTAGCACTCGTATTATTCTTTACTTTCTCTTCTCTCTCTCTCTCTCTCTCTCTCTCTCTCTCTCTCTCTCTCTTTCCGCGCGCCACCTCACGTGGTTGAGAAGTGTCGAGAAGTTCTTGGCGGAATCAAATTTCCGTGAGATGTAGCCGAACAAAGACGAAAAAGTTTCGAAAGGTTTGTCTTAAGACGAATCTTTTGTGTTTTCTCTCCGACGTTTACCGGTAAGGTTTGTTCCTCGCCGTCGAGCGCTGATGGAATCGAGTTCGCTATTTTACGCGCCGATAGAATGAAGCCTCAAGTACGTGATGACTGTAAATATGTACAGTCAATTTCGCATTGAACCGTTATCCTGGGACTTTGCAAATTTAATACGCTCTGGGTTCATTTTGGATGCAACCGAATTTCGCCGATACGATTCCGATGTACGAACGAATTCACGAGGAATTAGCGAACGGCATTGTTTGTTGTTCCGGTTTCTCCTCCTGCTCGTATCGAATGATATCGGCAAATTCCTGAACGATATTTCCGTCCTGTTCGCTTCCGTTTTCGAATGCGAGACACTCGAATATTTCACGAGGCCTTCGTGACCTCACGTAGCTGAGAAATTATTTCCCACCCTTCGATCGTATGAAAGTTAGTTCTACACCGGGAGCGTTTTTCCGCATCATTGAAAATTTCAGGCAATCGTTCAAGTCACCGTTACGGAGGACGGCTATGTTGGATTGTAACTTCGTCGAGCCTGGTCGAGCTGCAGTTGCAGCTATCAACATGAATACTGCATCATTCTTGCGATATATAGTTGACGTAGTAAACCTGATTTCGTCCGTTTATTGTTCTACAATCGTGTTTATGTATGAAAGGAATTGAAATCTCAAGAATTTGTATTATAGCTATTTTATTATCAAGAGGAAACTTAATAAAAAAGAAAAATAATGTAAGTAAAACAATATAAAAAGTAAATGTCAATTAAATCTTGGCTAAAGGAAAAATTGATATTAACTTGATGAAGCAAAAAAAAGAGAGGGAGAAAAATATCTCAATGCAAAATAATAAAAAACAGATAATAAACTGCTTTATGAGAAAATCTATCTAATTTTTGTTAATTATCGATTGCCCAGTTGTTGCGATTTATTTCATCGGAAATGTAGCGGCAGCTAAATGAATTCTTCATCATTTCAATTCTAAGAGTTTTGCTCGCGCAGTAAACTCGATTCATTCAGAGCGTGAATGGTGCCTCGGTGCTCTTCAGACTGTAATCGCGCGAAAGAGACGGAAACAAAAGACCGTGGAAGACGCGTGAAAAAGACGGAAAGTATATATATGTATATATATATATATATATAGAGAGAGAGAGAGAGAGGGAGAGCGAAGGGTGAGAAAACACGAGTGCGGATCGAGCTCGAAGGCGGAGGCAGGCGTTACGTCCGGAGGATTTTGGAGGCCATGGAAGAGGTGGAGATCACGAAACTTCCGTATTCTGGAAGCTATAGTTCGTCTCGCGGGAGGTAGCGAGAGGATGGTCTCCGAGGAACCTTCCCGGCCATTTTTAACCCTTAACTGCTCGCGCGCCACTTGGCAGACTTCCTATTTGTTTCATGTATATTTTACTGTTTTAGTTCTCACTTTTTTCCATGTTACATTTCCTTACTCTTCAGTTAACTCACAATATTTAACTTGTGCTAAAATTACCATCAACGTATATAATTATTTGCAAAAATGAAATGAAACAGAAATATAAAAGGCACGATATTAAATTAAATTTTTCTGAGGATTATGCGTCAGAGTATCGAGAAATTATCAAATAGATATTTATGTACATGTTGTTTTTATCTTGTACGTTTGATTTTTAAGCTAACCAAGTTTAAGAAATTTCTTTTTGCTCTTTTTCTTGACCTTTGAGACTCTGGACTTCGGAGTAAGATCACGTTATTTACGAGAGAGACGCGATAAATTACAGAGAGACACGATAGAAAGCATTCGTAATCCGCATGAAGCGTAGCAGCATTACACGTTTTTGCACGATGGTTTTTCGGTAGATGCTCGCCGCGCGCGCGGAAAAAGTCTGAGGACAGAAGCCGGAGACCGTTCCTTGCTACCTTGGGACCTTCATCTAGAATAGAATACGGCAGAAGAATTACGTTGTCCCTCATCCGAAGTCACTCGCTCGCGCTTTTCGCCGCGCAAAACACCGGGGCCATCCAATATATTCTCGTACACCGTGTTTAGCATAAAAGACACGAGAGAGAGACTATCGTATGTTGCGCAGTCGCCGTACCGGTATTCGCGAAAAATTCGTTGAAAATTTCATCGGCGTCGCTACGGCGCCATTCGTTGCAACGGGCGCCGTCGTCGTTGCTGCTGCAGTGCCGGGGTGAGTCACAGCTGCAGTCCTCGACTGCACTGCACTACTCCGGGGGCGACTCGGCTGTACAGCGCGTACGAACGAAACGTTTCGTCCGTGGGGGATTTAGGAGGTTTATGTCGCTGAGAGAAGATCGCGCGGAACTCTCCCGTATTCTGCCTTCCAGAATCTTCCTCGTTTATCCGCTCCAGTCTGCCCGGCGAATTCGTAGAGAAGTGGGAGAGAGAGAGAGAGAGAGAGAGAGAGAGAGAGAGTCACAGTTATCTATTTTTAATGGCGCGTAATAACATCGAGAGAAAACATAGCTGCATTATCTGTAAATTATAGCGAACTTTCGCCCTGCCAATAATTTCTTCCCGCGGAGTCTGACAAAACGTAGGGTCCCTTAGCTTTTAAATGACCGGGCTCTGTCCCTTTTCAGTATACATTTATGCGCGAGTTAACTTGGAATTTTAAAACGGTTGATTAAAATGCACGATAGTAATAAATGCATTTAAATGAAGGAATTATGCGAGATATCTGGAGCGTGATCGTAAAATGATATGACGACATGTATTATCTAACATGGATACAATTCATATAAATATTGTAATACTTATATTTTATTACTACTCTCCACTCTTATTTGTAGTATGCATTTTATGACGTTCC
This sequence comes from Acromyrmex echinatior, assembly GCF_000204515.1. Next base: position 206,260 of record NW_011627293.1, read on the forward strand.
TAGAACACCGAGAGCTGTTGAAACTATAATGAAAAAATCATTTATTTATCAATACAATTATTTTTCAAAAAATTGGAAATCGGTTAGAGGGTCTCTTTTTACGGCGAAAAAAGTCATACGGTTATTTCGGTCACGTATAGACTTAAAATTTATTTTGCTATATTTTCCAAATTATATTTCGTTTTGTCGCGAGCAGAGAGTGCGCGCGATCGTAAAACTCCGAAAGCGTTATCGCGGTGACGAAAGCCCTCTTCCTTTCTCTCATACCGAGGTCCTAGTACGTCCCTGTAATTCTGTGTAAGAAAAAAAAAATAGCTATATGTTTTACTGCTTCGCGAGACGCACGTGGATATACCGGGTGTACAGTTTGTAAAACTTTAGCTTTAGCGTCTTTGTACGGTGGCTGCGTTGTTATCGGGCAGGGACATAGATTACAGTTCCGACTGTACCTTTCTCCTCTATGATATAACGTGCGAACGAAACGCTTCGTCCGCGGGGGATTTAGAAGGTTTATGTCGCCCGGAGAAAGATCTATTGGGAAGTTATGTCGCCCAGAGAAGATCTATTAGAAGGTTATGTCGCCTAGAGAGGATCCTTCGCGTTCTTCCTTCTAGAAACTCGCTCTTATCTGCCGGCGTGAGGAGGCGAAGAAGAAGCGCAGCGAGGTGAATAGCGGGGACATGTTTTTATTGTAATGATGTCGATGTAACAGTGTATATAGTACATTCGTTTTATGGCTCAGAGAGGATAGGAATTGACAATAAGAGGAAGTCTTAATAGATTCGGAGATGTCTCGAAAACTTTCAACCAACCACGATGAGAAAAATGAATTTGTTATAGGAATAAAAAAAAAAGAGATAACGAATGTGATGATTTGATAGGTAAATGGATCGATCAGTTACAATTTGCGAATAATTTCTCAGTTAATGTAATAAATAATGCACGATACGAATTAAAATAATCAGTATTGCTAGCAAATAAAAGTCTTACAAAATAAGTTAGATCTTATATAAATTGCTTCTGTTATTAATAATTGGAATAGCAAACTAGCATCAATCAAAATAATTTATTGTCATATCTGCAAATCATTTGTTAAAGGTACTGATTCGTTAAATTGGCAAAATCTTTTTTCTCATTGTATGTATTTGAACAATAGTGAGAATTGAAAGTAGTTTGGGACTTTTCATTATTCATTTAGAATTTGGAATATGGATTATTTTACGGAATATTGAGATCAACCTTTAACAGTCCCAATTTATGCTATTACTAATTAATTTAATAATTAGTTTTTCGTTCAAATTCTTACCACGACGATATTAGTATTATGTCGTAGTACATTTGTAAAGTCAAGAAATTTAGCGTCCTTTCTACTTCACATTTTGCATGCTGATGCAATGTGTGGCAGACTAATTATAATAACATTTTAATAACGAAACTATGCGGTACGTTGTCTTTAATCTTAAAGGATTTTATATCTTTGTCGAGCGTGCATGTGGTATTCGTGCCAGTTTTAAGTCGAGAGTGCTGCGCAGCGTTTTCTACCGGGTGTACTCGGTGTACTCGCCGATTCGATTACTCGCGACTAATGAAATGAAGTGACGCGACCGGTATTCGTCAAATGCGCGAAAGGTGAGATTGAGAGGGATTTGTGTACATTAATCAATTGGTTTGCCCAGCGGTAATTACAGTAATTGGAGCGGCAATGACTGTTGAACGGACGATAATGCAATCCGCTCGACAATAACGCACCCGTCGGTTGGCCGGTCACAACTATTTGTTGGAGAGTTTCCCTTTCCGTCTCGCCTATTGTCCCTGTAGTCGGAGTCAGAGTTACGTCTCCAATTATTATCTCCCTCGTCGTGGTGCGTAATCCGTTAAATTGCGGCTGGCCGTTCGCGCGCCGCGCGCCAGTGCAACGGTGCAAATTGCTCGCGTATTTGTTCGTCTAGCCGGTTGAGAACGAACGGCTCTGCAGTCTGTGCATTTGAAGGACACGGCGCAGAAACAGTCGTCGTTTCACGCTTTTATTCTATTTATTTATTACACTTGCCATGAAAATTGTCACAAACCGCGCGAAATTAGAAATCGTAGGAAATAACAGTTTTTCTAAAGATTTTCTAAAATTGTATTTATTTCAAGAAATTTTTTTCGAAAAAATATTTTTGTACGGACTTTTACGAACGATGCTGCCAAGTATTTACGTACGTTAAAAATTTCATTTCAATACATTAAATAAAGCGAAGAACGGAGATTGCGCAAAATAATATATTAATTGTTCATCCTAATTTTTATTCATTTAAAATTATTTTAAGCACACCTAATGGAAATAATATTATAGATTATGGTTAATATCTTGATCAAATCGTAAATTTAGTAATAGCCATGCGATGACCCGCGTTGTGGTCGGATGACATAGTTCGAAATAGTGAAAGTTTCCGAGCGTTAGAGGTGGTATACAATCGCCAGCAGCCAGGTCTTTCCACTAGGTAATGGATTATGCAAGAGTGTCGATAAATTTTTATTTCTTACGAATGTAGGGAGAGAAGCGCGCGGGTGGGATGAAAAATCGCTCGGGCTCGAGAATGTAATCCGTGTAACTCGTCGTTGCACATCGAGCGATATACGTGTAAATCGAGCGAGCAGAATGCACGGTAACGGCCATGGAGCCACCGCATTTTCCGGAAACTTTTAATCAACAGCGTTGTAACGAGGAACTTCGCAGACTGTTTATGAAATCGGTGAAGCTGAGGTACTCCGAGGCATCAGACGTACAACGGACCGGCAACCTCGAGATTAGACTATGATTTTGAACCATCGTTGCTGAGTCTAATTTTCGCAACTTGGCAAATTCGAAAGAGCTTGCAGTTGTTGAACTTAACTGACGGCTTTCGCACTTTAGAGTTTATATTTAAAGCTGATGCAATTAAATTCTTATATCGCGAATTATATTATAATATAATTTCTCACGCCGCGGTTTCTTTTTCTTGCAACAAGTACATCGTGGAATACAGGTATTGCGTATGGTATTTTCAAACATGAAATTGATTTCGAGATACCATTTCGAGAAAAAGAGCAATCACGTATCTTATTGGTATCTCTTATTTATAACGACTTTTGTAATAAGTCTTTCAATGATATTATATTGGTTTCAAGGGAGATGCGAGATCGCCGAAAGTGTGGCGTGCTTCCACGAACACCCTATATTACCGCAGACGTCGTGGACCTGTGAGTAAACCGGTCCCGGGCTTTCTCGGAGTCGTCGACTCGTGACCTTCGAAGCATTAAGCAGCGGCGAATGCTGGCCATGCAGTTACCATGCAATATCGTGCTGCCCCCTTGTACACTGCTCACGAATTCGTCGTCTCTTGGCCGGTCTATTTCCAACAACGACATTGGGATCGATTTTCTTGCTGTCGTAGTTGTGGCTGTACAGGATAGAAACGAATAACATCGATAAACTTTTGTCGATGATAAGGGGACGACAAAGGGACGAAATGACGATTCTGAGATAAAAAAAAAACCTAATGTATGGAAACGCTTCCTTTGTGCTGAGAGTTACAGCCATCGTTGAAATACGACAGAAAGAGAGAATGCAACAAATATATCACTTTTTATTAACATAACGTTTATCGTAGGATTTTCAATGTATAGAAGCTAAATTACTGGACTTGGAAGACGCTTTAGTTTTGAAGCGATCACTAGTTTTAATGTACAAAATTATAGTTTAACGTGATGCTTTATTCGATTCTATTCTATGTAATTGAATGACATCATGCTCGAATCATCATGTTAACGTTATACAAAGTGCGATCCCGTGATTAACGTGACTCATCGTGGCGGTACGTAATAGTGTTAAAAAACCGAGGTCTCTTCCATCCGTAGGAGGTTTAATGAGACAAACAGACTGATTAACACGTTTGACTGCAGGCGTGGCAATCTACCTTGTGTACGTCAGCTTTGCTGACATCGTACGCTCAAAATGCATAAAAAAAAAAGAACTTACCGGCAAACATCCAATAGGTTTAATAATTTTGAAATATACTGCCAAGTGAACGAATAAATATTGACGAATCTTGTACTTCGACGTTTGTTTTACATTTAGAAACGTAGGTATTTATATAGCTCTCGCATCTCCCAAAAGAAACGTTTGCTCGTTTAATAAGAAAGATCTCTCGGCAGATTAACAGAAAGAACAGATTAACGAGCAATCTTTCCGTCATGATCGTCATTTGATCGTCAAGTCTGCGTCACGGCGTATTAAAACGGAGAAAAAAAAACTCTCACTCCGTGAGAGTTTTGCAGGGCAGTCTCTGGGATTAATGGGGGCAGCCGTTGCTCTTCGAGACGGTGGAAAAGTACGCCGCTCTCATCGAGAGAAGGGATGGACTTTTTTCGCGATGGACTTTGGCGTCCGGGGCCAAGCTAGGACCGGGCCAGGCCGGACCTCGGGCAGAAACGAGACGGATATTTTTCGCGATGGCCATCGCCGGTCTCGCGCGGCTCGGCCCGGTGGGAGGACCGGTTTCACAGTGGCTTAAATCCTGTTATGTACCCGCACTGTCGTAAGCCGTGCAACAACGCTTTCACGGACGAACAGCGACGATGGCGATGGCGATGGTGACGGCGCGGCGGCCGTGTATGGCTAGTACGCTGTTGTTTTCCCTTCGGTCTTTCTACTCCCCTTTATGATTTTTATTTTCTTCCTGCTGTCTCTCTCTCTCTCTCTCTCTCTCTTTTCTTTGTTTCTTTCCCGGTCTTTCGTCTTTTCGGTGGCGCGCACATTGCGAACGACGTGAATGCGTACCGTGTCGACGAAGTTTATCCTGAAAATAAGACGTCGTCGCGGATGTTGTATCGGTGCGTCGTAAAGACGACGAAATGGCAGTGCAATCGGTCGAGAGTATGAAACATTTTTCTTGCTTTCGTCGATAACGACTTATTGTCCATCTTAGACTCCGAGTTCCGCGAAAGAAGCGAAAGGAACGATTTCACGAATGGCGTACTGGCGTACGTTGCACGGTCAAAGAACTTCGTCCATTTTTGGCCAACCGCGTACAGTTATTAATTTATATTATTTTGTAGAGAAAAACAGAAATATTAAAAATTAAATATTTCCTCAAACTCTCGCAACAAAAAAAAACGGATTTAATCTTTTAAAAATGTTGTGCGGTAGCTCATCACAAGAGCTAATCTATATACCTTCAGAATACTTAGCATATTCTGGATACTGAATAATGAATGACATGACGTGGACACACCTACTGTGTGGGCATCATTTTTACATGTGCCGTCACTGCGTCGTAACTGCAGGAGGAAGTGCCTTGAACACTGAAATAAATCTTGTGGGGCGGAGAAGGAGAATGAATAAAAAGATCTAGTTTCAAAATTATACATAATAAAAGATCATCAATTGGATAAAAAGCATTTTACAAGTATAAATAGCAAAATTATTATATATCTCACACACTACATCGAGATCCTAACATCGACTTGCAGCTGTTTCAACTGTTGGCACTTATGCAGTAATTTTAATCTATTCTTTATGCTCTACAATTTCACTCACGACTCATCTCTGTACGCGACCCAAATCTATATATAAAATGGACCAAGTTTTTTCACGGGTTGTTAGCTTGTTTTTCTCTGCAGACGTACGTAATGAAGGTTGTATTATTACCTTGAGTATTACACATTCGAAAAAAATTAATGAATCGTGTTAGTTATTAAAAAATATATATATTTAATTTATAGTAGGTAATCGAATAAGTGACGCGTTTCATTATTAACATATTATCATATCGTATCAACACTTCTTAATTATTAACTGTGTCATCTAATGATCTGTTTGAACTTTAGAAATTGAAACTTTAGAAATTGAACCTTCTAAGTTCTACTTATCAGCGCAAGTACGTAACGCATTATAACGTGATGCTATTATTCTAACGATATCTCTCGACCGTACGTGCAACATATCCGAATCGTCTGAAAATTTCGTCGTTGCGCACCCTTAAATGCTCCCCGGCGGCGTTCCAACGGGGTTTAACTGCGATCGTTTGCTTCCGAAAATACCTCGTTTACGGCGGACAAAACGTCGACTGTAAATCTCTCTGACGCTGCCTGGAAAATTCAACGGCAAAGTAAGGTGAATCGTGTTAAACTTCCTATGCGATCTCGTTTCCGTTTGTGGTGCACGAGATCGGAGATGGTTTTTCGAACGATTGAAGCAATCGCTGATTAAGTGATTCTGATGAGTTTTAGAAGTGTACAAAATGATGAAATATTAATTTCATTATTAAAAATTTTCGTGTGCGTATAACATGATAGTACCTGTAACTTGTGGTTGCAATTGTTATTCGCGCAGTTTTTCAATTATCGTGCATTCGATTTTGTCCTTTAATCCTCGATTGAAATTCATCATTGAATTCAAGCTTTATGCAAGCCACACGCGGCATTTTCTCCCGCATGTTCAACGGCGGAGGCTACTTTGGGTGCAGAAACGACGATGGGCTGAAACGGTGGGTTCGGAAGTGGAAAGGATTAAAGTGAGTGAGTGAATGAGAGTTGAAAGAAAGAGAGAAAGAAAGAGAGGGAGAGAGAGAGAGAGAGCACTACGTAGGGGCCGAGGTCGTCGCAGTGTAGGCGGAGGTTAATGGGTTTCGAGGACAGCGACATGTTACACCGTGAGATCTCGCGCCTCGTCTGTTAAGAATGACGGAGGCAGCGGTTCGTCGAGCTCGAGTGTTCGCGGAACACGAGGTTTTTCTTCCGCGGTAAAGTCGAGCGTTGAATTTAAATGGTCGTTTACGGAAAACGGAGGCGAGCCGTTCCGGCTTTTTCAGCCGTGAAATAACGAGATGCGTTAATATTTGTTGATAGACCGCGATACCGAAAATTACGATGGAAGCAACATTGTTGCTCTCCTTCCAATATTACACGTCGGAAAATTGTGCGTTGCGATGAAACTCTCTCACAGGAATATATTTGACGTCGCGCCGAGCACCGTGGCGCCGATTGTTGATGTAAACAACTACATAACGTGCGATAGAACGATCGAAAAATGAAAGTTCGCGTGTGCAAGAGGTATCAGCGCAGACCCTCCCAATTTTAGAGAGGTTGTCGACCCGACTGTGTTTCCAAATCGGTTTTTCGGCCACCGCCCTGGGAACTCTTAGCGGTTGCAGGCGAACGGAAATATTGTCCATCGGAAGTAGGCCATGACGAGAAATTAAAAGAACTTACCGGTAGTTTCCGCTTGGCTGGCGAACGACGTTTCCGCCGTGTCGTGACTAATTGCATCAATAACACGCGAGTATTTTCAGATCTCGAAAACGAATCGTTTAAAGAATTTTTCATGGCCTTGAGGTAGGTATCTTGCAATCGATTACGTCAAAGACTCAATTAGCGTTTTTATTGTGTCGTTTGAAAATAAAATGGTAGTAAAAATCAGTAATACTAAAACAAGTCATATATTTCAATGACTATAGAATGAATGAATAATTTATTTTATATGTGGTAAGATTTTAAATAGTTTCCTTCGCAATATATTTCTCTTTATGGTCATAGAAAGGAGTATTACAGTGAAATAGTTAAATTTTGTATTAAGTACTTTCATAAACGAAATTGTTTTTGTTTCTTAAAATGAAGGAAATATGATATTGTTGCTTCTTCTGCTCGATGGTTCATATATCAGCCACGTTATCGCACTGGAACGTTAATTGTGTTTCTTATATCATCTTTTATGCCGCTTGCGGTTTGCGAATCATAAATGTGACATGTGAACCAAAATACAATAGTTCCAAGAAGTCATCTTCGTTATGTAAAGACATTTATTTCATCATTTTTGTTGGTTTCTCTTTTAATGGAATGCAAAGTTTTACAATGAATCCGTTGCCATATTTTTGTTGAGCTACCTCTATTTTCTTGTCTTTTAGATTTGTAATCTAAGTAATCATAATACACACACACACACACACACACACACACACACAAATGTTATTCTAATATATGTATATTTACATGCACTTATATATCTCGAAGGCTTAAGATCGTACCAGTTTTGAAGTCGTCATTGATTCAATAGTTGAGTAAAACGAGTTTTCATCTCTCGTGATATTAAAAAGTATCGGTTTTTACATTTTGGTCTATCAAATATGAAAATGTCTATTTCCATGTCTAGTCTTCCAACATGTTTCGATCCTCGGAAATACGTATGTAAACCGTGTACGATTAATCCATGAAGTGACCTATCTGTGTCAACGTCATGATCCTGCGCTTTGTAGCAGTGATGTTTAAAGGGCGCCATTGTTCATACGACCGTTTGCAGGTATTTAGATTAAAATTGCTCCGCGAAATATAAGCTTCCGCGAAGCAAGCCGGCGCCCGCGCGCTTCGTTATATATCGCTGAAGCACAGTGCCAGTCTAAATATATGCATGCTCGGTTTACATCGAGCTGTTTGTGCCCTGCCGTGCGATTTTAACGGCGCTTCCCCAAGAAATCAGTGACGCAACCGTCCGTCGCGCCATCCGCTTCCGTCACATCACTGCGTTCTGATTTTACGATATGCCTTCGCGCCTATCGATTTTCATATATGATCGATAACGAAATACAATATTTTCAACTTATTCTGAAATAAGAGACTCAATTTGTTTACACAATTTTTCGTTCTGTCGCAATAGATTAGGCAAAGAAATAAATAAGAGACACGTCAAGTTTCTTTTAAACATGGAAATTTAAAAAGTATTGTTAATAACATTTTTGTAATATTATTTTTACAGATGATTTTAAGAAGACGGAGAGTTGTAATATTTATATCAATTTTTACCTATTTGAAACTTTCATGCTTTTCAAAATATAAACTTAAAAATTTGCCCTGGCAAATGTCTCTTTGAGAGCGAAATTATTTTTCGCAAAATAATTTCTCCAATAGTTTAACGATTTTTAGAAGATTTAGGATACGTATCGATCGAAGACCGTCAAACGTGTGCGATCTCTGAGGCAGGTAATGTCGTTGTGCCAGACGGCAGGTTACCAAGCTCGTTTATCATCAAAATCCGATATGATTAATACGCAGCACGGGCGATGCGACTATCGGTTCGTCGCGGCAGATGGATCGGTATCTAATCTATCACTATCGTGAGTCATAGCGTTCTCTAAGTGCACACACAGGGCCGACGCATAGCAGCTGCTGTAAACAATTCGGCGATGCGCGTGTCCACGCTGCAGGACAAATGATCCCTGGCGTAAATAAAAGTCCTATCATTAAATGGGATTGGCAATTTTTGCCGAAACCAAGCGCGTTCGATGACTTACCAAACTACTAATTCATTACGCCGGTCCCGCCGAAAAAAACCATATTCCCTTTTATCGAAGTTCGCATCTATCAAAATCCAAGTCGATTACCGGCGCAGGTGCAACGAATGGTTATCGAATGTTCTCGACATGGTACCCATCAGCGATCGATGACCATCGGAATGCACGTTTAGGATATAAAGCATGCATTATTGCTTTCGGCTACAAGATATCATGCTTCAAGGAGCGTTTGAAGCTACAAATGATTTATATCGTACTTGTATACCTATACTTATATTGTACGCGCATATTGAACAGACAGGGATGTATTCCGAGAATTCTGAAACATATATATCGAATCTTGTTTTTTACATCACATGTTGATGAAATATGCTAAAATTACAAAAATATGTAAATTAATTATGGATTCGACTGAATCACCCGATGGATGATTCATGTTTCCGTTTCTCAATAGTTTCTTAATCATCACTCTCACTGGCTGCTGATTATTACAATTAATGTTTAAGTTTTACGTACGTATTTATAAATTATTTAATTAGCAAATTATTCAGCGCAATTATTTTAAACGCGACTTATACTTGTGTCATTTCTCACGCTTCGATAGTTAATCAATCAGCATGCTCGCAGACTGTCGATCATCTGTCATGATCCTCAGCTTGGGTGGTCTAACTGATCAGTGAGAGAATCGAACAAGCTGAAAAGATTCGTATGCAGTTTAATACTTGATTTTATGATGATAATGAAAATGCAAGAATATAATTGACAATTATATTGTAGATCCTGTCGATCTTGGCAACAATCATTTATTCCGCATTAGTTTTCTAGCATTTTTGTGCCTCTTGTGGTACATAACTGTCATATCGTTTTGTATGATTCACCTTGAGTTGATTTTTTTTAATTGATTATTTACGATATTTATTACTTAATGTTTCGTTACTGATTAGTTGACACTAATTTGCGATTAATCTCGAAAGCGACGCGATACGTGTCTCACACGTAATCACACATCGTCACCTACAAAGTTCTTTTCCTTTTTTAAGCGGTTTCTCCTTTTTCTTGCCTTCTTTCCGCTCTCCATTCAAGTCCCACCGAGATATACTTACTACCTAACTTTGTAAGTACCGTTAACGTCGGCTAACGATTATCGACCCCCGATATCGGCATCCGCATTACCACCAATTCGTATCTACGTGTACGTGCTATGTATTGCTCCCCTGGAATTGAACTTTAATGTCGTTTACAAACTACCATAATATATGCCTGGCCGAAACTTTGTGCAAAACTGCCGTTGCGTTTCTTAATTACTTAATTACTCCACTGACGTCATACACTCTTCCGCAGTTGCGTGATTATGCCGTTAAGGTGCCTTCCAGGGTATTTCTCGAATTTAGAATAGCAGTAAAAGTTCGTCACGAAATTATTAGAATCTGTACAGGCGCATATTACAGTTATAATTTGATAATTGCGGTTATAAGGATATCGTAGATAAAGGATCCTGCACTAATTATATGGAAAGTTAGGTTCTGCTGAAATGAGTTTAGTTTTGTTAGTTTTGCATATATAATGTAGTGAACAAAAAGGTGTCATGGGCATAAAACTCAATAATGGATGAGTTTTGAAGTATCAAAAATGCTCACAGAGTATTACTCCATTTTGTGTCTATGTAATATATTTTGTTCATTACATAATACGTGAATACTCGAATATCATGAGAATAATTACGAAAAAAAAAAAACTGTTTTTATGCCTAAAATATCTATTTAAATTAGTAATAGTTAGTTAAGTAACACGTTCATAGCGTAGTTTAATTAACTTTTCGTTCACATTCGCGCGTTCGAATAAATGATTTTATGATAAAGAGAACAATAAAATATTTAATTTATAGTTGCACAAGAATATGATGATATTTATTTGACTGTCGTTTCTTTGACCTTGAAAACTTATAAGTGTTATCGATGACCAATTTGCCGATGAATGTGTTAACATACAAAAATAATGTAGAAGTTAGAGTTGAAATGTGCTTGTCGTTTTTTTATGATATCGTTCAATTTAGTTGGAGCTGGAAACTCAATCATTACGCGATTTTCGTTATTTCGGCCATGGAAGATAATAAAGGTGGCAGTGACGTTCTCCAGAGGCCGTTTGTTTAAGAACAAATAAGACAGCGATGTGGATCGGTGCGATGCGATGAGACGAGTAGAAGGGTTGATCACGGGAACACCTGCTCTCGAGCCATTCGGAACCGGCGTTTTCCCCGTCGCCTCTCTACTCTCTACTCTCTTCCGAGCGTCGAGCAAATGATTTGATTAGAGAACAATGGCTTTCCATTAACAACCCCTCTCACTCCGAGCTCGTACCGGCTCATCGTGCTGTCTATCAGCTGACTAAACCCCTCCGCAGAGTCGACGTTCCCCGACGGCGCACGGCAATGGCCGTCGTCGTTGCTGCGCGGCGAAATTGTTTGAAAATTCAGCCGGTGCTTCCACGGCTGCGTTCTCGCGGCTCGACCGAAAGCTCGACGACCGTAAATAAATATTCTGGCGAATAAGCTTTTGTATACATATACGTTCGCTTCCACGTACGTCGATTATGTTTGCATGTTTATAGGTGTTACGTAGAGCTAGAACTTTCGAGATATATACAATACGTTGATGCTGTAAACGAATCATACGCGAATTTATTGTTCTTCCGATTTTGCCGGACGGAATCGTTATTGCAGTTCTGCACATTTCGAAATGGTCGGGCATATTTCGCCATATAATCTCAATTTTGAGCGGTGACATGTCGCCTTGATTAATGAAAATGTTTTGAATTTTGTCGTGGAGAGGATATCTTCCAGAGTGTCATATCTGTTCTCGTCACGTTACTCGAATAAATGTTTATGGATAATTCCAAATTTGATTTACAAGATTTTTAGGTCGGCCTGCCACGAACTAACGTTGAAAAACATTGTAAAGCACTTGACACTTTACAGACATCTGTTATTTTACCAATACTATACAGATATCTGTTATAACGATAACAATTCGATAACGCAACAAATAACAGTTCAATTCAATCACCAGTGTGCTGAATTTGAAGATATTGTTTCTGTCGATCGAGAGAGAGAGAGAGAGAGAGAGAGAGAGAGAGAGATCTAAACACAATACGAACCAGAAAATTTTGTGTTATTACCAGCTCTGTGAAATTGTTTCTGATCTATGATGATGATTTACGCGCGATATAATTCTAATAGCGATAATATCGATGACTAAATTCAAAGCCCATTGATTTGAATTTCGCAGTTAATATCGAGCCTTCATCGTTTTTCCGCGTAACAGTCGTCGAAATCCTACTGCACGAGCGGTTAATCGGGAAGCCCTGACGAGGAAATAGGCTATCGATCCGAATGGACAGTGACTCGTTTTGACAGTGCATCGAGTGGAGGGATGTTGCGATAGGGGAGCGTGATAACAGAAACAAATTTCCTACGCCATTTGCGGCTACTCGTTCTGCACGTGGTTTTCATCTGCGTTCCAACTACCGTTCGAATAAACGTGATTTCTGGACATCTGGATTCTTTTTTTTTTTTTTTTTTTTTTTCATATTTTTAGTAGCCACATATCGTAACGTCACAGATTGCTTATGCTCGTTAAATAATACGTGCCGCTTTTGGATTATAAATCTGATGATTTTTCGAGAGAAAAATTTGTATACAATTTTCATAACCGTTGCATTAATTTTTCTGAAATTCTCTTATCTCCGATTGTAATTAAGAGATCACAGATAAAGGAAGAGCATCCAATCAAACTTTAACGATATCCCATGTTAATGCTTTTGTATGCCAAACGGCCATTTTGGCACCGTTATTTAAATATAACGATGCATTTTATCTCTGAATCTTAGGAGATTGCACCAAATTTCGCATAAGCTTCCTATCTATCTATATATCTTTATTTCTATCTCTCGGGTTTCTCCGTACTATTTGGATTTCGTGCTATTTCTCCGCTGTGATTGTACCTACGTTGCGCTGTTCATTTGCCTCCTCCCCGTTTCCATATTCGTTGTGCCGAAATATCCGTGCGAGGCATCGCAATATGTTTAGACGAGGGAGGAGGCGGGGACTCCGCGGGGGAAGGCGCGAGATTGCGAGATGAATATTTGCAGCGGGCGGAGAATTTCGTTTTTTTTTCCCCCCCCTCCTTGCTTTCAGTTTTCCGCGTATCTTCCGCGTACCGTCGTTCGCACACCGTACACGTTCGCTCGATTTTTCCTCGGTTCCGCTACATGCGTCTCCGTCCCCTTTCTGAGATTCCGTATTATTTACGGTGCATAAAGCGTTAATACATAGCGCGAGACGGACCGAGATTAGCGATCCACCGTGACGTTCGCGCGCGTCTTGACGGACGGCGGAGATTTGCGCAGAGAGTGTTTAACTCGTCTGTTTACCTGTTCGCGACACGGGACGATGCATTCTCGAAGAAGGAAAACCCGAGTTACGAAGCGGCGTACCGCCGTTGGGTCGTCGCAACTCCCGGGCACTTTGCACGACAGAACGGCTAATCTCGCGGCTCGCGGCTCTTCTCGACGAGAGCCCGTCGAGAAAGTGCATTACTGTGCCCGCACGCTTAGATTCCGCACTCCACACTCAGATTAGCGAATTCGCTTGTCGCACAGCCGCTAAGTGACTTGCTAAGTAAACGAGGCTTCTTCAAGGACCCGAGTAAACATCGTGTCCGCTCTATAAATACGATTTGATTGCTTTAACATTCCGCTTAACGTGTGTCCTCACTTTAGAGTCGACTCTACCACGAAAGGCGGTGAAGATCAACCGTGGCATTGCGTCTCGCTTTGAATAATCCGCTGCCGGTTTTCTGAAGACCGTTTAATTTCTTTTTCTTAATCTTTTGCGATTAAATTTAATTAACTGAAGGTAATGGAAAAGGAATGCAATACGGCATTACGGAAAAAAAAAAGATTATTCTTTTTAAAGCAGTATGGCTTTTCTATATTGTTGAAATTTTCTAAGCTCACCCTTGAAAATAGTCACGAGTTTACGATCGAAATATTTTTTCCTCGATGAGAAAATAATCTCGCTGAAATTGGAAAATTTTTAATGCGCTTCGAATGCCGATTCATCGAGGTTGCTTTGTTTGGCGAATGAAAACAAAAAAAAAAAGAAAATCCAGTAGGCTCGCATACGTTTACCGTTTCGACATGAACGCAGACAATGCCGCGTTACTGTTGGTGATCGTCGTAATTTTGGGCGTGCTAAATGTCAACCGATTTCGCATTTACGCCAGGCTGTCAGTTATTACCGAGTGGAAGTATGACGCACCCGACAGTGTAAATAATTCAGGGCTCAATTACGCAAATTGCGAGCTACCGCGTTCTCCCCTTTCCCCTTGACCTATCACCCTTTCGCGTTCGGCTCTCTCCTCTCTCCTCTCTCTTTCTGCGTACATGGGTGTGCGTGTGATGCACGTTCCGCGCCACTTCATTCCGCCACGTCCTCTGCAACCCTTCGCCACGTGACTAATAACTAGTTTCGCCGGTGGCGAACGTAAAAATATTTTTCACCCCGCGTACGTGCGTTCGCGTTCGCATTCGCATTCGCATTCGCGTAACGCAACGCGATGAAACGTTTCGCGACATCAGCTCTTCATTCGCTTTTATCTACGTAATATTAAAAATTAAAAAGAGAACGTCCGTCTTCCTTCCGTTTATTTCTATTACCTTTGAACTGCTTGCTTTAATAAACTTCAAGCACGATTATCTTTAATCCCGACTATTCAAACAATGTTGATAATTTTGTGAATGATCGCGTATCTAACGATAATAAAAATATTTTTTAATATTATCTATACAGTTCTAAACAGTAAATAAATATATGAAATATTTACGAAGTGATAGAAGAACGTCCATCATAATATATTAGTATTTGTAGTTTTTCGAATATCTAATAAAATTCTTAATAATATGGAATCTGAAATTTCTACGAAAAGATTTACCGGCTATTATATGATGAATGTTTTCGACCTAGCAACGTTAACGCGAAACGGATGATCCACTTCTCTGACAGTTGTCTTACATCTGGTTTGTAAGACGGAGTTTCTGCCTTGCTCGCTCGCTCGTACAAATGCGTCGGATATAAGGCGGACGGTGGATGTTCTTCTTTGGATGAAGAAAAAAAAAGGAAGGGAGAGACTAGAGATTCGCGAAACTTTGGAATTAACGAGGGATGAGTTCTGCGGTGGTGGAACTTTTGCGCAGACTATTCAACTTCCAGCCGTATAACCTCTCGGGGTTGAAGACGCGCGCCATAATCCGAGGTAACAACGCGCTAGAAAATACCGTCCCGTCGCCCTTCCACCGCATTGCGAAAGAGGACCATCCCTCCGAAAGCGAACGAGCCTGAGATACTCGCGGGTTTTGTTCTGATTCGTCGTTATTCGCGCGCACGTTGGCACACTGGTGTTCCCGAAAGTAATTTCGCGGTTGGATCGAGTCAGGGAATGAAATGGACTATGACACGAACGTTATCAGACATGATGGTGTTTTGAGGTATCGTATAATTTGGCAAAATCCAGTAACTTGAAAATCCGTGCGTTTGAATAACGCGATTGATAATTACTAATCCCATTGACAATAATAATCTGATTAATGTACACACACATACACACACACATATATATATATATATTGTATATTCACATCGATTACAAGAGATTTCGAAATTCTATAATAGATTTATATTCCAAGTGTTCCATATACACACACTTGTATTTCCTCCCAATGAAAAAGCTTTTGTAAAATTGGAAACAATCCTGTCTCTTTGGATAAGAGAATTGGCTTTATTATTTGATAATTCTTTAATTTATACAACAAAACAATTTTTAGCGTTTTCGAATATCTCGGATTTATACATGGAAGACGATTTTGTGCGCTTAGCGTTGGCGCGCAATTAAATTTTTCTAATGAACCGTCTGATGTTACTTTTACATGTCGGAGAGATCGAAGTATATATCGCTCGTATGAACGCAGGTCTCGTCGGAGAATTGGTTAACTGACACTAATTGTGGAAGATCCGAGAAGATTTATCCCCGGCGAACGTGCAATTGACTCATTAATTCATGCGCGTTGCGTCACGTTGCGCGCGGTACGTTACGAGCATACGTCTCATTGGCTGCTAATGAGATCATCCATATAGGAAACGGTCGAAGAGCCGAGAGTCTGGTTCTGCACGAAAGGCTTTGGTTTCATAACTGTCGCTTTCTCTTCTCGTACCTTCTGCTCGAACAATTAAAAATATCTGTTTCATTTTTTTTCCTCTCGAGACAAGCGATCTCTGACGATTTTTTTATATTATTTCATCACTTGTCGCAAGTAAATATTAACTAAATTTCTTCATATAATCAATGATGTTTGAACAGCTTCCGTTAACGTGTCATCAGATGAGTTTTACATTCGGTGTTACGCGAATATGCAACGAGGAAGAAAAAGACCGAGAGAGGAATATAGGCCGCTTATGTAAGATACTCGCTGAAAGTTACTATATATAACTACGTGATGGTTAAATCGGTGATGTTTCTTCATTGGCATCAACATGTACCTCTTATTATCCACGTAACTACATGTCGACGAGCTGCTTATCTGTCAGTGCTACTTTCAGTCGCGCTCATCTAACGTGCTATTACTCTCGGGCATCACAATGTAATTGATATAATGACAATGACTCGCACTTATCGTGCGTTTGATGATGCTTCCGAAGTGTAAGACAGTTAATGTTTACCTTACGTTTGAATAATATAGGTTTTCTAATTAGGTTATATATGCGACATATAATTCAGATGAGTCTCATAGAAAAGATGCAATCGATCTTTTTTCGATGTGTTTCGGAACTCAGCCTTGTTTCTAGAGCGATTGAAATGGTTAAATCCATAAGTAAGAACCAATCGTTCTGGTGAACAAAAAATGTTGCAATCTTTCTGTGATCGATCGTATATTGAGGTACTGTATTCATCGCAGTTTAAAGCCTTTTGACGAGTTAGGATTTTTGAAATATAAATAAATAACAGAATATTTTATTATTTTCTTCCATTTTATCCGTTGAAAAATTTTAAATAGACTTATTTTTGACAGAAAGTTAATTTAATATTAATTTATTTAGTTGCCAAATTACTTGAGAATTACGAAATCGAGAAAACGTATATAAAGATTATTTATTTTCTCTAAAAATTCTCTTAATTCATCGAAGATGAAGATTCCGCAACTGTTCAACATTAATTTTAATATTAATTTATTTAGTTAATAAATCACGTAAGAATTCTAAAATCGTAAATATGTATATGTTATTTATGGCTTTTAACAAAAGCTTTTTTCGCTCCAAAAAGATTTTTCCCAATTTGTCAAGAATTCTGCGACTTTAGTGTTAATTTATTTAGTCGATAAATTACTTAAGCATGATAAAATCGTAAATATGTAAATGTTATATGCTTAACGAAGGTTTTTTTTTTCACTAAA
Organism: Acromyrmex echinatior; assembly: GCF_000204515.1. The sequence continues at coordinate 224,070 of NW_011627293.1, forward strand.
AAGATTCGACTCCTAATTCGTCGAGGATTCCATGACTAAGGGAAAATGCACGGCTTTTGATACATTTTATGTACACACGCCGTACTGTACTGAAACGTCTCGTCGGATAACCGAGTGAGCTTTTTTTCGCAGTCACCGTTGCTTTTTCGCTCTTTTTCTGCCTCTTTTGCGCGTCTCTGCGCGTGGGACTAAGCGTTGCAAAAACCGGCTGGATGCCGCCGAGAGTACTGGGGTGTATGTTACTTATCTCGTTCTTCGTGCCTCCCTCCTCTCTTCGCTGTAACCTCCTCTACCTTTTTCATCTTTTTTTCGCAGCTCGCTCACTTTCTTTTTTTGCGTTTTTTAGATTGGATGAAGTATTCGGCGAATTATCAGATCAACGCGATAAAACGGGACATAAATACGGTGAAATATATCCTGAAAATAACACAATGTTCCTGTTTGGAGCGCACTAAATTCAAAATCTTGAAACTGAACATTATAAAAAGTATGTTGCGAAACAGATATAGAGAGAGGTGTCTGAAAAAGAATGTTTTTTTTTTTTTCAGAGATTCACAAGATAAATATTGAAGGTAAAGAACGTATGAAACAGGATTGTATAAATTTCATTTGAATCGTTTGCCCATTTTTGCGCACTTTTATCTTCGCCGAGAAATCGAATGTTTCTTTTTAACTTTTTGATTTTTTAATTCTCTTCAGTTTTTCATACAGAGATTGAGAACTGATTGTTTTAACTTCCCGCGAAAGTTTACGCAGGTGAGAGAAGGTTTATATGACGTGACTTGCAGGAAAGAACGGAGAGATGGCTGTTCATACCCTTTCGCGCGCATTTACATTGTTCTTCCTCTCTCTTTCTCTCTACTTTTTTCTCTTTCTTCTTCGTATTCCCGGTTTTTGTTCTTCACCCGCTGATTTTATGAAAGGGTTCAAATATGTGCGGAACTATGGGAAGTAAGAAACTAGGTGGATTATGTTCGCAGTGTGCTTGTCCGCATTACTCACCTTATTCTTCATACTTTGCTTCTTTCCTTCACCTCGTATTTTTCTTATTTTTCATTCATCAAGCATTCCCGATGCTCGATTAAATTCATGCGCGATTGCTGATAAGAATAAAGAATTAAAACATATTTAAGTGATATCTCATTCACTTTGCGAAATCAATAAGTTTCTTGTGAAAAATTTATGAAAAATTATTTCTCAAGCTATAAATTGTACGTTCTGTAAACACACATGTATAGTAGATCTCGATATTTTATCTGTACTTTTCAGTAAGCGAATGTTTCAGATGTATATCCAAACGTCAGCAGTTTATTACAATGATATCTGCTGATATCTTTTATGTTGAACGATATAACATAATATAACATCACACAACAGCACATTGTGTTAACTCGTACTCATATATTTGCTTGGTTATGCAAACAATGAAGGATATTTTTGATATTCGTTAGGACGCGAACGGTTAAAATTAATGACGTGTTTAACGATCGCCGTTGATTCAACTTTCACAACGCTCGTGAAAATTCAACTTATTGCACTCGTCGTTCTGTCATCCCGTCGCCGGTTAAAAAAAAATGAAGGAACGAGGAAGAGAGGAAGAGCGACTGGGTGGGAAACGTGACGCGCGGGGGCGATCGCAATTAGCGCTTCGATTCGCGCAACGAGCAAACGAACGAAATAAAGCCCGCGTGATAAAAATCACTGTAGCAGTCGTTTAACGCGTTGGAAACACTGGAAACGTTATTAGGAAGAATCGTAGCGTCAAGTTACATTCCATTTCCGCCTGTTCCATCAACTGATTCAGCGAAACTCTCACTCTCTCCTTTGCCCCTCTTCCTCTCCTCCTCACTCGCTCTTCTCTTTCCCGCTTTTATCCTTTTTCCACAGATACTTGAATTTACCCTCCTTGCCTTCTCATTTTCAAACGCTTTCCTTGCTCCTTTGCGTACCATCGGCACTTCTTCCGCTCGCCTTCGTTTCTCGTTAACCCTTTCTATTATTTCTTGACTCTCTTAATTGTCGGAACCACGAAGCTGGGGTGTCACCTTCGCTCGCTTTCGTGCATCTTGTTATTACTTGAGTATGCGTGATAATCGTGAAATTATTTCACGAAATATTTTCATTTATTTTTCAAGATTTTTGCTTATGACTTTTTATCATAAGCTTTTTCATAATTATAAAGATATTATAAAATACAATAAAATAAATAACGCCAAATATTTCCAAGTTAGTAACATTTGATTTCTGCATAAAATTACATCGCGTTGTCATCGTGTTAAATTGTACGTAGACATTATTCCCTTATTTTTCAGATATCGTTCCGCATTATCTGCGTGAATATAACAGATTATTTTTATTATTTTATTTAAAAAGAACATATAGATTCCCAATATCCGATATATTTTCGAATATAAAATTTTCATAATTTGATTCACATTTTTTTTTTAAACAAACGGCTGACGTGATAATTAATTGGCTTTCATTCATGTGTAGAGAAAGTCCATATTATACATTATTTTTCCCCGCGTTACGTTTCATAAATCACTGTACTTCTTATTTCGTGATAGCTGTGTCATCTTCTACGGCGAATTGCGCTCTCTTGTTTAGCCTGTTTATTATTTCCTAAAGTTTTTAATTATTTTTAACTGCAATGCGAGTACATACGGTTCGTGTGCGGTTTGCTTTTACGAGCGACTGTTCGCGCATACCTCGTTCACGATAACGCTCGTTTCTCGCTCGTTCTCCGCTCGTTTCGCACATATAATGTGTCTCCCGCCTCCTCCTTCCTCGAGATAACAACATACTCTCTTTCTCGTGCTGCAGCTTCGGTCTTTAACCGCGAACTCTCTTATGCGTCGTACGAATTATCCACGAAGAGAAGTGAGATCTTTTCTTAAGGTGGGCATCTTCGTCCGCCACAAAAGCTGTGGATGAGGAAGTTCCGTAGTCACGTGGTAATTACACATCCTTGCTCACGCGCGCACATTTCGTATTCTCTCGCTCTTTCCGCCAGTAACGGGAGTAGAGGCAATGCCGTTGGGTTGTAGTTTGATGATGTTAACGGGGTGGACTCGCAACATCCGGGTCCCGTTGCGTATACGCGTGGTAGTAAAGGCCGTCCCAATGGTGGTAGGTGGCTCGTAATCTAGCCACCCTTTTCTACTGGCTGACGCTGGAATCTAGCCGGCGGCATGGAATACGGCTCGCTAATTCGCGTTAATCTAATTTGCTGCGAGTCGACCGAAGCGAGGGCTGCGAACCTCTCGCGAGTTAGCTGGATTTGCTGCAACAGAACTTGTGTGTGGGTGATACCTACAATCAAGTATTTAATATCCTACGCAAAAATAAACAGATACAATACTTACAATTATTGTATTTTTGTATAACGTTATGTTAATAGAAGTAGCAAAATAGAATCGTGCTATATTAAATGTTTAATATTTGATCTACATATTTTTTATTGGATAGAATAGAGTTGAAAATTCTAACGCGGAAATATGGATGTTATGGTATTAGTTTTAGAATTATAAGAAATTAAAGTTAAACATTTGCAGTAGAGTAGAATTTACGCGTTCAAAGTGATACGCATAATTCGCGTACCGATGGTTATATTAATTTTTATTGCTTAACTGATTTTTATCGATATTAAATTGCTCAACTAATTTTTAACTTGTGTACATATGTGTGTACATTATTTAATGCATATTTATAGATCTTGATTATTATTGTGTTACTTACAAAAAATTCAAGACTTTTGTATCATATTTGAGGGAAGTCTAAAGTCTAAAAATTTAAAATACATAAATATTTAAAATACATAAATATTTGTGCAAAAATAAAAGAAAATAATATGATATGTAATTATATTGTTAAATTAAATCAATCAATATTAAACACGTTTTTAACTTGCTTACATAATTATTAATCTTTAATACTACATTTATTGTCAAATAAATCAATATTAAAATTTTTTAAATAAAATACTGTATAAAATTATAGCTATTAATTTTTTTAACGTTTGAAATACATAATGTGTATTCGTAATGACGAGTGTTCACGAAATGCGTAATATGATTGGACTGATTATTTAATATTATTTTTTAAAAATGTTATACATATTAGAGTATTTTTTCGGGTTATTACTTTTTTGTCTGTTTGCTGCTGATATTCAGTGTTTTCTCGGAGGTAATCTTTTGGGACTGTATTTTTCTTCATTTTCCCGGACTTTCCTCCAATAAAGAGCTGTAGCGTGGCGTGCGGCAAAGTTGCCGGCCGAACGATAAAAGTAATACCGATAACTCATCCAGCGCGCTACTGTTTCGTTAACGTATACTGTGCGGACTCGTCACATGTTCGCATCGCACCCACACACACACACACACACACACACACACACACACACACACCCCCACAAAAATGCCCACGTATAAACATGCTACACTCACACGTATGCCACTTAGCTTTATTGGCCATCAGACGAATTTTTCGTCGGGATCATATCTGGGACCGTAAAGTCGTATCGCGAAATCCCCAATGCAATCACGTCCGTTGCTTCTCCTTCCTAGGATGCAACGAGTCACGAGCACAATCCATTTGTCGAGAAATGTAATAATTGCAAATTGTAATGGCATGGCACGGCAATGCCACTACTGTATCAACTCTTCGCCATCGTCCTCACTATCTCGCTTTTTGCTTCCGTTGTTTGTCGAAATTCCTTCTTCCCTGTGTACAAAATTTTCTCTTTTTCTCTTAACTTGCTGTACGATAAGAAATGAAGAACCTGTCGTTCTCTATAAGTCTGACTCTTGTTCGTGCTGCAGTCTGGTGGAGATATAAGGAATCGATTTGCAATCGTGCTTCATTTATTTAATCCAGGAAGATGGAAAACACATTGCTTTCCTGATTTTTTAATATTAAAAAATTAAGATATTTGTAGGAGCCGATCACTTTCCAACTTTATTTGTTTAAACAATTATGAATATTTATCGGACTTTAGAGACACTGATATTTTATATACTTAAATTTTTTTAATGTTTAGATATTTGGGTTGTTTCATTTACAAATAAGTGTACATAAACAAGACACGTTGCTTTTAGCAATTTGCGTTATTGAGTGGAAACTCAAAATATCTAACAGTCAAATGGGAAATGGCCCGATGCTGATCTATTGATCGACAGATGTGGATGCGGTGATAATATTGTCACCGTGATTAGATAGCAATTAGTTTTAGTCAAAGATAATGGCACACATTGGCATTGTTTGCACTGTTAATAGAGACGTTGCGCATCGATAGAACTGTCGAATCCTCGTTCACCTCTCTATATAGTTTCGATCCACCCAATCAATCCATACGAGTTGACATATTAATGAGACATTGTTGCCAGTGTAACGAGCGATAAAATTGTGACGAATGTGCCTCTGCCGCGACATACTTCTTGGTGAACCGCACGGCACAGTATGGCTGATAAATTATAAATATAGTCAGCTGCTATGTAGATGTGATTAATGTATTATGGCTATCTTGGCTAGGTTTTCTGTACCGGTGATCCAAGTATTTGCAATGGATACGCTGGCCGTCAGAATGAAGTATTCGCTGTATTACAAAATCGAATCTGGCGCTTGTTAGTTATTTTGTGCTCAAACGTAAAACATATTACGACAATTCGTGTAACTGTCTGCTGCGTCACAATAACGCTTTTAATAGTTTTACTTATACTATAGTTTTATGATCGATTATATTCTATTGTTCAATGATGCCTTTACTTTCGTTCTTCATTCGATGCTTGCGTTGATTATTTAAGTTTTACATAAAAAGATAAATAATTTTATTTGGCACACGTACCATTCCACTACTTTGGTCTGAGAAATCTTGAAAGTTTCGCGTATTGTGGTTTATTGCGAATTGAGAATTAAGTCGGGAGATGTCGAGTGACGTCGGTGCGTTCTTTTGCGAAAGAGAAGTGACAGGTATTGCGACTTAAACTTTGATCATCACAGTGCGATTTTCGAGACGACGCTAGCGGTATGGCGGTTCGGGTACGCGCGGAATGTGCGCGATCATTTTTACAAAATGTCAATTCTTCCCAAATACCCATCGGCGCTGGTCGCCGATATCGACAACTGCGCGACGTGGCGATGACAGGTATCGATCTCACTGAACATTTTTATCGAACGTGCTCGTCACCGCCGCCGTAACGCGGGCAACATAAAGGCCAGCCTTGTTAGGACGGATATGGAACATGACGCACTCCCCGTACCCACGCGCGATAAAATGTTTCATCGTTACGTAATCGAGCTCGCGGCAAAGTTGCCTGAAGTGTAACGCAATTTATCTGTTAGGAAAAGAGTATACCGTCGCCCACGCTGCGTGCGACTTTGTTTTCGATGATTTTATGATTTTTTTTTTTAATTCCGTATTGGGCGCGACGCATCTTTCTCAGCCATGGCAGCAGAAAAAAAGACTTAAATTCTTAAATAATTCATGATATGCTCAAAATGTATATGAGCAAAAATATTGTAATCTTGCTTAAAAGATTTTTAGTCTTTATTTGATTGAATTTGTGTTGATTCAAGTATTAGATACTTTGCACTCAATGCACTCAATTCAAGACTTGCTTAATTAAAAATGCAATCAATTCAATCAAATCAACACTAAAATCTTTGAAACAAGATAACAATTTTTTTGCTTATGTTTATATGAGTATATTATGGTTGATTTAAGAACAGTTTTTTTTTCTGTGGCAATGATCGATTTGCATTTCTTGATCCCGTTAAGTCAATCTCAAATATCTAAAAGATATTTTATGCATTTATACTGTTAGATATCAAAGGAGCAATGGTAATTCAATCTCTTGAATGAAATAACAATTTGTTAGTTTTAACTTTTATGTATCAGAATGTAAATTGACTAATTTCTGTTGTATTGAATTGCTTACAATTAGTTTCAAGATAAACAATGTTTATATAATATATAAGCGCTTGGTAAATAATAAACTAAAAATTGGAATCTTCAATACATTTCTTGAATTAAATTAGTTTAATTCAATTTATTAAGTTAAATTTACGATATATTAAGTAAGAATTGTAACAACCTACAGAAATAATCAAAAGTAATACAAATTGGATGTAATTTGACATTATAAATTCAACAGCATATTATTTGTTTCTTGAAAATTTTAACATTACACTATTCAGATATAAAAAAAATTCCTTGAATATCGCTCATTTAGGAATTTGAAAGTTCGCTGTTGAACACAGATGCGCGATAATGTAATATGTGCGCGCTCGTCACGACTTATCACGCTTGTATTTTTAATACAACGTACCTGGCGGGAATGCTTGCTTGAAGTGTAGTTATGAGCTTCGCGCTGGAACAGCTACTTTGTTATTGTAACTTGCAATTTGCAAGAATCCCAGCCATATTTTCTGAGTTTATCATCTATATTTCCGTCGACGACGACAACGTGACCTAACTGTCGTGCGGTTAGACGCGTTTGTTTTCTCGAGTGATGTAGTAATAACCGACCGAAGAAAAATTCACTTGTCGCCCTTTAAGCATTTATTTCTGTCGCGCGTTCTTTTTCGTCGTTTTCGCCAAGCTTAACTTGAGTTTGTGTGTGCTATTTTGAAAAGCGGTGTTAATAAAAGCGGCGATCAAAAATTTTGCTGAAATAGCACGATGTCTGCAACGAAGTCAATTATTTACAAATTTTACAATACCGCAAGTGTCAAATTTTCCAATAATACGTACGAATTTAGGATATTGGGTTTGTAAACATTTTTGTCCGATACGAAAATGTCGCAGTTTTCGCGCCAATCTCGCGTTATAGCACAGTCAAAAATATTGAGTTGGAACAAAAGTTCGAAGCGCTGCAAACTTCAAAATTCAAACTGTAATTTTATTAAAAATGAATGAAATTTGAATAAAAAGGATTTTAAGCTTAAAATCTCTATTTTCGAAAGATCACTATGTCTTCTAAGTTTTTGTGAGTTTAGTAAATTTTATATATAGAAAACTATGAGTTGAGAACAAAATGGGAAATTTTCTTCTTATTTTGTAGGCCTGTCACGTGTCTAAAATATAACTTACTAAAATATTTGATTTTTTATTGTAACATAAACGTTTAAAGTTTTTTTTAGAAAATTATTTTTTTTATGTTCTCAAAAATTTTATTTTTTCTTACCTTAGAGTTCTTGCGAATAAAAAGAGGAGCATTTTGAGTTTGATCGCTCATAATTCTGTTAAAAATCATCGTACCGCAATTAAAAAAAAAAAACAAATTCTTAAGGCTGAAATGTTGCTCTATCGCATAATATATAATTGTTCAAATTTTTAAAAATATTTTTTAAAGAACATATAAATGTGATACATTGAAGTAGTGGTACGAACTTTTTTTCAGCCCAATACCATATTCTCTTTAACTGGTGGAGAGCACTGCAGGTTGAGATTAAAAGCTGTTTGTCACGTTCCGGCACTTATATTGACAAATGCGAACGATAAACGACGGCGAGTGCATCTGTCTTACTTGCAACGAATGATATCTCATACGAGTTCCCGCGAAGCGGCGAGAATCGTACGAGATCCCGTGTTTAATTTACGAATAGAACGGAGAATAAGTTTTGTACGGCGACTTAATGGTTGGCAAGCTCTACCCAGTGCCAATGTAGCCAGTAACATCGACAAAGTCAGCGGCTACCGACGTCGCACACGCTTCTCGAGAGGGCCTTGTTGGGCAAACGGTGCCGCTACGGAGCATTAAGTGACATTTATGAGAAAATATCGGCCCGGACTGTAATTACATTGCTTCGTTGTAACATACGCCACGGCATCCTTGATAGTGTTCGCGGCTGTTTCGCCATAACTTTAGAACATCTTTCCAGCACGTTCGGGTTAAGTTTGTAGAAGCGGGTGTAAAATAAAATGAGCAGACAACGAACAACGGAAATTTAGAGAAATTTCATTTTTGACTTTGACTATATATGATTAAATTTCGGTAATATAGCTGTTGTGACTCGATTGAAGTCTAATGTATTGCTGAAAATAATGATATCCTTACACACGAATTTTTTTGCGATGTTCTATTTTAATTAAAGGGTCCACATCATTCACACATGTCTAATCATATCAATTTCTTTTTGTTACAGGTGAGTTGACATCTGATTTATTTGGCCTATCCTAATGTAAGTAAAAGTTGCATTTAAAAATGAGATAAAATAAGGTCGTTAAATGAAAAAGTAGATATTTTAATATAAATAACAGTATATTTTTAATACAATTAATGCAGAATGCAACCTGACTAGGTTTTTATCGGTTGCCAATATCAATTTAAATAAAACATAAAGTTTTTAATAAAGCACAATTATTAATTAATATGTATAGTATAACACAGTATAATTATTATGTTGGTAAATCACGTAATATGATATCAAAGATTATCATTTTTAATATTAGAATTGTTAAATTAAATGATACAGCATATAAATAGCATTTGTCAATAACATAAAACGATAAAATACCAAATTAGTATCCAATCCATAATTAATTTGTTATTTTTCGTGTGCGAATGAATTAAATCCGGAATTATAAAATATAAAGATAGTACTTATGTGTTGTTATGTCACAAGATAAAATACATTTTCGCTTATATGGTTCAGTCTTAGAATTGAAAATCAATTATATTGTATGAATTTTAGTATCTCTTTTCTAGTCAACGATCTAATTTACTTTATTCATTTTGAAATTTGTATCTTTTATATTTGTATGTTTTATATTTTTGCGAACGTTATCGTTTATTTCGAATTGTTATGACATAAGAATTTCAAATGAATGTTCTTCGCTTTGAGCAAAGATGGCAATATTATTCTCAAAAATTGCGAAAATGATAATAATTGCTGGTTCGATTCCACATTCAGTGTCAGTCCAGTTGTCCTTCACATTTGATGTGTTTGACGGGCGCGTAGCAGTATGGCGTAGGAAGCTATTATGGATCCACGCCTACGATCAATATGTCATAATGCGCTTGGTTATTAGCGTGTCATTAACAGCCTTTTAACTAATTCAATGATTGACCGCGATACTACCACGTTAATTTTAATATGCATGCAAATGAAATATCCTTCAATATTCATATAAATATCTCTGAGTTAATCATGTAGACAATCTTTTAGAATATATATATAAAGTATCTCAGAATTGTGCATAAGAGAAATTATAGCGTCCTAATTATACATCAGGAAATGATACACTGTAGAAAACGATTTTTTAAATTATGTTAATTGATAATGATACAATTTTTTTGAATGCTGATATAAAAGCGAAGAGATATTATCGTATAAGATTTCTAAATATATAGAAAAATTATCTTTATGAAATCCATTTTATGTTTGAGATGGTTCGAAATAAATGAACCCTCAGAATTGGAAGCATATAACTCGTTTCGGGAGATTATTACTTTTAACAGTATGGCGACTCATGAACTAGAACGCACGTTATGGCACGAGGCACGTTATCGTTTTGTCCGCTTGATCCTTCGATCGTGCCAGATTTAATGGTTTTCCGTTAATCCTCGCAACCCTTTCGAAAGTAGAAGATGATGAGGGGTGGTAAGGATTGGATGCGGAAGGGTGGCTGGACGTGAGGTGGATGAGAGTAGTAGAACGCGGTAGAGACAGAAACGAGAGGACGCGAGACGAGAAGAAGGAAAAATGTCGAAGAAGAAAAAGAAGAGACGAAGGAGGAGGAGATGGAGGTGGAGGTGGAGGAGGAACGTTGAAAGAAAGAAAAGGAGTTAGGGTTAGGGTCAGGTTAGGGGTTGGAGGAGCAATAAGGAATTATTGCGGTACGATCGACAAACGGCGACTACGTGGCCGCACTACAGAAGATTCTCTCCGGCCGAGCGACTTTCCTTCCACCGTCGCCTCTCTTTTCCACCTCTTCTCTCTTTTCCCTAGCTTCCTTGGACTTCCGCTCTAGCGTCATGCCGTTCTATCTGTATCCATGCCTTGCTCACGAAACCTTCTAGACTCGTCAATATGTAATGTTCGAAAACCCGCGTGCTACCCGCCACCCTCGTCCGGCCGTTCTACGTGGAATAGAAGATTCTGTCCGACCTTGTATATTTCAGTGGACGCGTCGAGCAAACCGCGGTGGGACAGGTCGACCCTGTAAATACACGGTACTCCACGATTCTTGATACGAGAACCGATATGATTATGGGCAAATATTTTGGATGCTTCAGTACTGTGGACATGCAAGCAGAATTTTTTATGATTATCGTGTTTCTTTCGGAAATGTTAGTATTTGAGTATTACACAAAAATGTCAAACGCATTTGATGCTAGATACTTCAAAAATTTGCTTTGTAATGTGAAATCTAAAATGATTTGATTTTTAATAGTTTAATTTTTATGAAATTGCGTATATTATTTATGAAATAATTTTAGATGTTAAGTTTTTTTCACACAGCCGTCAATTTAATTTTTAATATATCAAATATTTATATCAGATTACAAGTAGAGAGGCGAATGCAATAAGGATCGAAGGTATTTATTGGGCTAACATGCAACGTGTTCGACGCTAAAAATATCGAGCGATACGCCCTCGACAAAGTTTTATCGATGCATCTGTTTTGTTTGTCGAGGGAAATCCAGTTTGTCGTCGTCGTCGTCGTCGTCGTCGTCGTCGTCGTCGTCCAAAACCAATTTCGTCTCTGCCTTCGGGGCCTCCATATCGGGGCGTACATTAAGCGGCGGCGTGCAGGCGAGCTCGATTTATCAACGCTTCGTAAAGCCTCCTTCCTCAACGAGCCGCATTTCCGCTCTTGATAAGAATACGAATAAATGCGGCTATGTTGGTGCATGTTAAATCGTCCTCGATTACGAGCATTGAAGACTTAACGGAAACTTCATTAACGTTTTGTTGATCTATGATTACAATTTGAAATTATTGCGATTATTGCCGATACTATCTCGAATGTTTCTTGGGTCATTTTCTCGGATATACGGTCGTTATGAAGGCCGGAGTATTGTTGTAGGCGGACATCATGTGCGCGTTGCATGATTGCAGCGGTTCTCCGGCGGTAAATCGAAAAATTATGCGTATACATCGATGCTGCCTTTGGCATCGGTGATACGTCGATGGAAAATAATATGACGTGCGTGCATGCTCACGTTTGTGCAGCTGCGAACATGAATTTCCTGCTTGACTCGGGAAAGTATTTTGCTTGCTCGCCAGTCATCTCCGTGCATTTCTATAATCATGCGCGATTTCTTCCTTTCCGTCTTCCACTTTACGTTGAATAGCGGAGGCCTAGAGGATGTGAGCACCAAGCTTTACGCATAGTTCATTACCTACGAATGCGAGCTGCACGTCGACCGTGTAATAGTATGCGTCGTTTCCAAGCGGATGTCAAATTCTAGTGCGTGAATGCAAATCGCGCGCCAGAAGGTAACGCAACTTACTCTTTCTAGGTTGATTTAGCAATTATTATCTTAAAGCCCGATTCACACGGTACGAACGACTATATACAGCTTGCTAAAACAGTAGCTAATCCTTGAATTAGATGGTCAGATACTCGACTTTTACAGTACTGACTTTTGTTATTTACATGATCAGTAACTTGGACAATCTATTTATTATACGAAGCCAGCATCTTCAATTACTGACACTGTGTGTTTGCGTAAATTAGATGTAATTTTTATGAATATTTTCACTTTTACTGTCTTACCTAATATCTCTTTGACCTGGAACCGAAAAACAGATAATAAAAATGGAAACTAAGGTAGAGTGACAACATTTAAGAATATTGTATAATAATTGAATTTTAAAATTTGATCATACATTATAATGTATTCGGAAGTGATGGAACTGACAGGTGTTATCTTTACTATTCTAACGACATGACGATGGATGATGGCTCCTCTACGGTCATAGCTGTAGCCAATGTGAAGGATTATTCATACCGATGCGCGCATATATACATATGTATGAAGTGGGAAGCTTCTATCGACATTAAAATTTGCCGTAGTCGAGCCCTATTGCAGAGCAACAATATACGAAATGATTTGGCCAGCAAAGGGAATGAATTGTGAATCTACGTTTAAGTGAGGCAAGGGCGTGATATAACACACGATGCATGGAAACTCAATGACATACGTGTGCGTGAACAGTTTCACAAAATTCAGAATGATTGACAGGGTGACGATTAAATGTCGATGAACGTTTACAATGTTGTTTTGTAACACATTAAGTGCGGTAAAAATTAAAATTGTCAAACTTGGCATATGTTCTTTTCATAAACTCAACAAAAGCAACGCTCGTTATTTATCATCGTAATAGAATTGATGTTATAACAAATGAATTATAATTTATCAACTATAGATAAAAAATGTTTATTGCTCTGCAGAAACGCACATCATAAATATTTATTATTTTATGAATAGTTTTGTCGGACAAATTTCTTTTTGTATTTTACGTAATGTAAATTTTATGAAATAGAGAGTTATCTGTTATTACAAAAATATGCCAATTCAATATCGACATATGCATAGTTGAAAAATTCTGTCAAAAATTTGTTCAACTGTAGAATCGCGTTGTAATATTTATCTCGTTTCTATTTTGTCAAGTTTTACGAAAGTGGTAACGTTTACACGCGGACAGAAAGAAAGTGCGTGTTTGTGATGCGCATATGTATGACCAGGTAGTGCCAGACGAGCGAAGTTTAGGGCAGTTACGTTGCGAAGGGATGATAATGTAGCCTGGTGAGGCTCGTATAGCCCGAGACCGCGCTGGAACAATGCCTTATCGAGCAACATTGTCTACTATCGGGTGAGTGAGTCGGGGAGTGGAGTATGTGCAGGACAGAGATGTATATATATATATGAGAGAAAGAGAAAGAGAGAGGGGGGGGGAGGATAGCGGTGTTGCAAGAATAGAGGACTGCGAGAGCAGAGATGCACGGGAGTTTGAGCATTTCGAGGGTTTATCTCGTGCATGGCGTACACACATTGTCCGTTTCTACACAAGGTCGGTC
>NW_011627293.1:238223-272829 GCF_000204515.1 Acromyrmex echinatior
ATTCCTGCTCCTCTTCCCTTCTGCCTTGTGCATCTCACCCCTGTATCTTTTCGCCGAAATGCAGATCGTTGCACCGTTGCGCGCCGAGATTCTGCATAATTTCGTCTCGGCTCATGCGAATTAAGACTGTACAGCGGGAAGAAGAGGATTTCAGAATGGGAAGCGAGAGCGGTTTGCGAACTGGCGGACCGACGTCTAAAATACGAATTATTATTATGCCAAGAATATTACCGACTCTGCAAAAGCACTTCTCGAGAGAGCTTCAACGAGAATAATTTTTTTCAAGTAAAACTGTTATTACATATGATAATTTGACTGTATATTGTTTGAGATATTACGCTTCTGATATCACGTACGGTCGATTAAATATATATTAATCAGAGATCTGCGTATAGGAATGTTTTCCGGGAATTGGAGGAACACGGAAAACAAGTACTCGTATAGATTGGATAAAAAAATCGAGTATCTTGCTTGGATAACGAACAAATTGAAAGTTCGTTTCGATTATCTCGTGTCGAGTTGTATTTAGAACGTCGAGTGAATCACACTTAATCAAGAACGATCCCGTCGTTTTTCATCCTGTTACATTCAGACACCACCGAGTGGTCCGACGAGTGTTATATCGATAAAACGAAGAACGCCAGAGACAATTCAAGGATGATAGCCGTTTCGATAGTCTTCCAATCTGTTCTTCATCGATGCTTTCGATTTTTCTTATTGGCTTTCTTATTGGCTGAAATAACAAGTTCCACGTATTGCTTTATTTCCATAGTAGGATCGCAAATTGGCACCAATGTACATAAATATTCTTCGCGGAGAGAATTCATCATTGTCTAAAAATAAAAATATTGTCTAATTATGCGTGGGTCGTTTCTCTTTCCGAAGATGACTCGCTGATATCGAATGCTCGACTATGATATTATTACCACGATTCTCTTTGCCTCGCCTCGGGGCGAGGAACGGCTCTCTCGACGAGAACGGGTAGTAGACAGAGAGTCTGTAGGAAGGCGCGTGACGCGAGGTAGCCTCGAGCAACGCCTCCGGAGGGTGTTTCTCACCTCCCTTGTCCGCTCAACCCCTCGTACTCAAAGTGCTAATGAGTGTCGCCTCGTAAGCCAATTAATACTCCTCCACCCATTCTACCGAGAGGTAGCTTGCGAACGAGCAAAATGCAGGAGACTGAGAGGGAGAAGGAGGAAAGCAGAGAGGTAGGCAAGTCGCTCTCTTGGAAAAGCTAGGACCTCGTACCTACTACATGACCAGAATACCCCACGGATTTGGTATGCTGGCCACGCCTGACCGCCGCACACCACCTCCTCGTCAAGTGAACTCCGGCGTAAGGCGCTACCAAGCCACCCTGCACCACCTCGCCACCTCTACGCCGACCTCCCGACCAGAATCTCCCGGAACTTCCTAGCACCTTCGGTGCCTCCGTTCGACCGTCGTCGTCACCGCTGCCGTCACCACCACCTCACTACTCACGCCTATATCTAGGCGACTTCTTGAGGAGCGTGCGACAAGGTATGTGTGCGGGTAGGTGGGCGGGACACAACACACCTTCCAAGCCTCCCCGAGAGTACTTAGAGAGGCGCTCGTGGTGCTCGTTGAGCGTACGGCGGCACGGCGACGTTACTTCTTACTTAAAGACGCCGAGGACTTATGACGCGCACGTGAACGGAGTTTCAGACTACGCCGAGTCAGCTCGGGACGGAAGCGGAAACTTTACGCGATTGCCGGACAACGCGAGAACGTCCCCGGCCAGAATTTTTTGGGTCAATTCGAGCTCCGATTGAGCTCCGCTGTAAGCTGGGGGTTTTACGAGATCGAGAGGGAAGACTTTCTTCGAACACACACGTGCGCATACTTTATTGATACCTATAGATCGACGACAGGATCAAGATGTTCATTTCCGGCGTGAATTTACGAGCTGCTCTGTCACGCGATTGATTGTGTCAGCTTTTTATCGGGACAAACTCTGAATAACAGAGTTATTCAGTATTGCTAATTCTGAAACTTCTTCACGTACGATCGCAAGTTTTTAACATTTCCATGTGGCATTAACGTTCCTGCCAGTCTCACTTTTCTCTCGCAGCCCTTGTGATAAATCATATATATACGTGTATATATATATATATATATATACGTAGCTTGCGCGTAGATATACTTAGGGACACGAGTACACGGAATAGCGGGGACGGCATGGTGTTACTTCTTACTTAAAGGCGCGAAGGACTTATGACGCGTACGTGACAGAATTGTAGACTCGGGCTCTCGGCTCTTCCAACGAGCGAGCTCGGCGAAGTCTTTGAGTGCTGGTAAACGCGCGCGCGACCGTAGCTTTCGGGAGGGATGCTGCTTTTCTTCTTCTTCCGCCTCTTACTTAGCTCGTTGCCCCATCCCTGGCCCGATTCGCTCTCCTTTCCCTTCTGCCTGTTAGCAGACGTTGCGACAATAAAGTTACAGAGAGGGTCGCAGAGTTCACGGGAAATTGAAGTTTCGCGCGACAAATTGTCGACGGACTGCCGTCCTCCCGCATGACGAACTTTCTAATCGTGCCCATGGTACGTGGATAGTACTTGAAACGATTCTTGATGTCGACCGAAGCGGTCAGGACGAAAGTGCTCGACTGCGAGGACGAGAAAGTATGAGCACTGACGAGAGAAATTGAATTAATCCTTGAAGAAGATCGTATAGAATGTTTCCGTACACATGGCTAGATGATTAAATATTAATTTGGTTTTTGACCATTAATTTTTTTTATGGTAATTTGTTTCTCCTTATTCCTCATTATCATTAGTATAAATTTATAATATCAATAAATTAATATAAAATAGAAAGTTAATTTTTCTCGTGAGTAAATATCGTTAAACAGTCAATGATATGAAAAATATTTTTTGATTTTTTTTTTATTTTTATAAAAATTTTATTTAACTAAATATAAATAATGTAGATAAAATTTTATAATTGTTGGTTGAATGAAACGCATCTTTTTTTATATTTTCATACGTTTCTGTTACGTGCGATTAGTTCGCACCATTCGTCAAGCAAAGTATTGAGTTTACGTTCGCTATAACGCCTGCGGGGGTTATCAAGTGGGTGAAGTCAAATTAAATGTCGCTCTTTGACGTATCTCTGTAACATCGTTTGCAGTTGGCTTTAGCTGCTGATATAGGTTTTTTAATTACAAAAAGAAAGGAGGATTATATTATGATGGCTAAATAAAATTGATTTTAACGGAACGGTACATATTAAAAACACGAGTTTTAATGTTTCTGTATTTTAGATCTTACTATTCTTTTTCTATATTAAAACAAATTTGTATGATTTGGCTATTTACGAAAGTTCTGCATGCATATTCAGTTTAATTATCATTGAATAAAATATCGATTTTGAACCGATTTTCAACGAAAATAGCAACGGAGATTCGCCAGATAAATGTCATATATTATCGTATTGCTACTTTTTCGATTAGTTTAATACGATCGAGCACAAAAAGATAAAAATAGGATCAAACGTGGTCGCGTCCATATTAAACTGACAATGAGTGGGCATTAACTACGTCATCCGATTATTATTGCAATATGTCTCTTTTCGTATTTCTCATTAACCTTTCCTCGTTATGTGTTAGCTTATACTCTGCAGTATCTCTGTTTGCCGAATTACATTTATGAAGCTCGATCCTGTGCAAAATGATGGATCGTATACCGCTGCGGCTGGCCGTCTTTGTAGTTTACGAGCGGCGCGAGCTGATCCGATTAGGTTCAGGTCGAATTTGGTCGAATTAGGCATCTATTTCGACCCTCCTTGATTGCGAGGCTTGCCACTATATTATTTATCTCCGTGACCACGTTACCCTGCTGCAGTCTGGCACTGTATACACACGTCTCAGCCTATATACGTATATATCCATGAGCTTTTCCTACTTAGAAGGACAAATCGATTAACAAGTTTTTTTATCAGCTAATTTTTATTTATACAAACTACGATAATTTATGTTGTTTTCTTATACGAAAAATATTTACGAAAAATACATTTGTAATTGGAGCTAGACTTTTACAATTTTTTACATAATTCCTCTTTCAAAGAAGGAACGAATCAGACAGAGATTATTTAAAAAAAAATGAACATATCACGTATTGTAAATATATTATTGAAGAGAACAGAGCATTTGTACAGCGGTGTAAATAAATTTTGCTTTGCGTCGACAAAGTAATGTAATTCAGTTGTTGACGTTTATACCGCGTTTACGCAGAACGGCAAAGTAATTGACACCTCGTATTCTCGCTAGAAATGGCCGATATTATGTTTACCTTTATAGCACCGCGTTCTCTTCGGGTCTTAAGATAGGCGCTCGTATCGCCACTGTCGCTCGTCCAAATTACATTTACGGCGTCCATCGTGTGCACAAATGACGAAAGCCATACCGGCGACGTCTCATCCGGCTTGGGCTTTCTCCGGTAGGGTCTGGTCTAGCGGTCTGGTTTACGAGCGGCATGTGCCGCCGGTCGAATTAGGCTTCTAGTACGCGGCACCTGCCGAACCGAAGCGTTCCGCATTGTCATGCGAGGCGGTCCCTATAAACCGAGATTGCCGAGGGATCGAAAGTTATGGCCGGTCGTCTTTTCTCCCTCTTTCCGCAGACAGTTCTCCTCGCGTACTCCTCCGGGTGTCTACTATTGCCACTACCACTACTGTCTACTCTTTTCCCTTCTTCGGTATCTTCTTCGCGTCTCGCGGCCTATGAGGGAACGTACGGCTGACGGCATTCTACCATCCTCGCCCTCTTTCTATCTCTCGCTCGCCTTCCTTTGCGCGAACGAGGATCCTCCTTTTCTTCGATCGCATTTGGATATCGCGGTATAAACTATTCCCTTGTCCCGTCGGTGCACTACTTCCCTTCCTGTATATATGCCTACTCGGAATCATTCGGGGAAAACGAATTCCATTTTCTCCGGTAAGACTATTTACGTAGTAAACTCGAGAACTTCTGGATGCTTTAAGATGTTCCGTTGCTGTTTGGCGATTCAAAGGGGTCAGTACTATCCATGCATCGTTTTCCATAAAATTATGAATAAGATTCCTCTCGAGATCGCATTTATAATCGAAATTCACGATTCTCCAAAATTTTGTATTTGATATAATATACGTCGACGGATTTTTTAATCTCTACGTAGTAGTGTTGTAAGTTAGACAGTTTCATTAATGCTGATGTAATCAAAATACGAATACGCAATCAGGAAAGCGTGTTGCCAGGTCAATAACATAGGCGAACCCGGTGCAGGTGCAGTAGAAACATGTAGAGTGGGGAAGTGGAGGAGAGATGCGGGTAATTTGTTGAAGATAGAACGCCGACAAATCGAAGGTAAATGCGGCAGAACAATCGCGATGGAGCCGCGTGCGTCTGACGGTCCTGCAAACGTCGTTATATCCACCCTCTTCCTCTGTGGCGCTTCTGCGGAACCTCGTGCAAGTCGGAGTAGTCTCCTCTTGGAGATCGAAGTAGGCCTCGCGACTGGGAGAGACGGCTTTTCCGTCGCTGACAGAAACATAAGACGGACAGTAAGGAAATGCCGCGACTCGAATTGGTTGTTTCTGACGGCCCACTGGATTGCAATATTCTCGTCGTACCCGGCAAAAACTTAAACAACTAAACGCGCTGTTTATTCCTTTGTAGACAAACCGATTGAAATTAAATGTGTTCTGCTAATTATCAGAAAAATAAATAGCGCGTCTGTCAAAAGATTTGAAAAATTCCTTTGACTTTGAGATCACACGAGATTTTAATTTAAGGCCTTATTTATTTTTTGCGATAATCTTTCATTTGTTCGATCTATATAGAATTTATATATAAATTATGTATATAAATAAAATTGTTTATACTTGTATATCGATAGCTCTTTAAACACAATATGATATGAATTCTCAAAAAGATATTGTATTTAAATTTTTAAATAAAAGTGTGAAAAACAGAGAGAATAGAATAAAACGTGAGAATACCAAATATGGGATGGAAGCAAGGCGGAACGAACATTGCCAGACAGGATCAAGGAAAGACATTCTGTCTAAGGAACCGACGAAGCGATTCGTAGTAACTCCAATTTTCCCTTGGTCCCCTTTACCAGCGTCTGTTAGGCGCGCCTATATCTTTTAACTAGCTACGATTTCTCCGCCTTCTAGGTCTCGTTTCTCTCGCCTTTTGGCATTTGTGGATCGCTCTTTTTCATCGTTCTTTAATTTGCATGAGTTATTTCGTGAGTTTTAAACGGACACTGTGCGGCGTTTGCATTTATTTTGCGCTGTCTCTTCCGAAATCACTGCAGATGCACAAAGTGCAATTTAAATTTATGCATATTACTTATGATGTTATATAGTTAAAATTCTGATATCATACCGACATTCTTCTTGTTATTTACGATGCTGGTGCTGGTGTTTGTTTGCAGTATGGAAATGAAGAACGCAGGAGAATAGTTTGACCAAGCGGGGAAAAATTAATATGTGCAATATATATCGATTACACTTTGAATAGATAAGTTTTATATTTTTTTTCAGTATTGTAAAACAGAATTGGAATCTACAGATAAAAATGCTAAATTTTTATTCTACTATTTTTTGTCATTTCTGTACAATCTTTTTTATATAGTTTACAACGCGTTATTAAATCCATAAAATTTATATTAAAAAATTTATATGATAATATTTATGGTATATATATGATTGCTATTGTCTTAATTATTAATAGTATTAATAATATAATTATTAACGTTATAAAATGGAAAGATAGATGTACGATAAGCTATATTTCATAGTAATGTAATCGTTCAGGATCTTTTCAGTAGAAAAAACTCATACATATTATATATATGTAATTAATTATTTTACACTAATATTTTATTATAATAATTTTTTTTAGCGAAAGCTTTTACTTCCTGGATCGAATCGCGAATTTCCATTTCTCTAAAGTACGAAAAGCATTATTCATTAAATGGCATTAGCACGGATTCAGTCCCGGTCGTATTCGACCGATGGTTGCGGTTCATTAATATCGACGTAACATGTCGGAATTCGGTGGAATGCATGCCGCACGTCGAATTTGCGGCGAGCAAGTAATTCAACGCCGATGGAGCATTCGCGCTAGGAAGACTCAATATCGAAGAAGTTATACGTGTAACATCCTCGTTTGCTAGTGCCTCGTTTGCTCTTCTTCCCTTGCCAAAATCCAGAGAAACCGATTTTGTCGTTTGGGCGCTCCAATTATGATCTTGACGAGATTAAATATTGTCAATTTTTGGTATCTCACATTTAAATATTTATAAAAGTAATTCAGTTTATTATGGTAATAACTGAGGTTGAGATTTAAAAGAGTTTGCGGACCTTTGCAAATAAATTAACTCAATTTTCGAAATTCAAAGAATTGAGACATAAATAAATGACATAAAGCGATTGACACGACAAATAACTGGGGGGGGAACGAGAGAATCTAATTTTTCATCTGGGAATAAAAATACAATAACACTAGCTGTATAGAATCGTATCTGCATGCACCGTTTCTTCAGCTTATCTTTATGATTATAAGGAACCAAGAGTCTTCTTCGTCACATAGGATCTGTTATTCGCTCTCAGATCTCACGGCTCAGATGAAAACTTTGCCTCTCTTTTTCTCCTCCATCCTTTGTTCCTGATTCAAAGGCCGGAGTAATCAGATTTGAGTTTTGCAAACTTGATTGGCCCGTGCTCGGTCCCGGGGCTACGGTGAATTTTATTACGGGCGCACAAACGACAGGCATGATGACGAAACGAAAATTCTTCTTCCGGCCAGCGTACGATCCGATGAAAGTAACGATTGCCTTTAATGAAAAAGTAGGATTTCACACTTATTCGTTGAAACTACAATCGTCGTACAATTTTAGTAAATGTATTTCTAAGGAATATCGTTAGGTGAATTTTTATTAATATAAAAACGTACAAAATAATAAATAAATGTATATATAAGAAATAAAGGTAAACGAAAGATATTAGTAATTATATTAGAACCAACCTCCGGCAAATTGAATCTTATTTGATACCTTCTATATAAATTGGATAAACCACAAAAATATTTCATTTACTTTTACTTAATACCTTAATCTCGAGAGGGAAGATTCACAACGAAATGTCTATCCACCGATTCCGGTACAGAAGCAAACGTATTCCCTTGCTTTTCCCTACGGGCTGTCCCTGCCTACTCCATCTTTTTTCTTCTTTTCTTTTCTTTACCTCCGCTTATTTTCAGCTTCTCTGCTACGTTCCGATTCGTCTTCGTGCGCGAAACGTAGGTACGCTTGTCAGGTCGGATTTCGTCCATCTCGCGGAAAACGACCTCCTGATTGCTGAGAAGACATCTTCCGCTGGTTGTCCTCGGAGTTTTCCGTTTTCGGGCTTTTCCGTCCTCGAGGAACAGAATTCTTACGGCTGACGATGAACATGCTCGGTCGGACGCGTATTTCGTCCGGCGAGAATAGAAACGACCTGAGAATCTGAGAAGGCGAGTGTAGATAGGGTAACCGTATCGGCAGGCGAAAGCGATGTTCTCTCGAGGTTTATCGAGAAACGTCGTTCGTTTATCGACGACTACTATCGCCAGTCGCTCAGGAATACAATTTCGAGAGGCGGGACACCGGTGGCGAATAATTCCGTCTCTCTTTCGTGTCACTCTTCACCATGTGAGACTGCATTTTTACGGTCTCTCGCTTTCTATTTCGCAATTTTGATTTAGTATTATTTTGTTTCCTTTCCAGACTTTGTTTCATTTACGAGTTTACATTTGTAGTTTTTAACGCGGAGAATGTTTAACTGAGCTGAATAAACTATTTTCTTTTTTTTCGCAATTTTTTTGAAGCTAAATAGAAAATCTGTTACAAAACTTCAAGGTAACAAAAATTCAAGGCAAAAGTTTGTTAATATATAAATTGGAAGTTGGGATGAATTAAAAATTAAGATTTTATTCTCTAGTTACATGTTGAAATTTAATTAGTCAAAATCATATTTTAGTTTTTATTTGAGGAAGAAATTCAAATACAAGACCAGAGGAAAAATTTTTTATTAAACACATCATATTTTGTATTAATATCGTAAGCTGTTGTAATATGGTATCAACCATGGGATTAAGTTTACGTTATGCTAAGGAAAATGCTTTAACAATGTTGAGTCTTTAAGAAAGTAATCAATAAGTTTCAAGGTTTACGGGACTCCTTTGCTTGTTGATCGCTTTCTTAACTTGGCGGAGTTTCTGAAACCGGATGCAAAATAGTTTACATTAATAAAACCATAATAAAACTTCTTATGAGCATTCCGAATGATGTTTGTTTCTTAAAATAGAATTATTAGCATTCTTTTATTGGAGGAATAATTTTTTTTATTAAGAATATAAGATTTTCAGCATTAACGAATGTAACGATGTAAATGTGTATTACGAGGAGAGAAGTAGTAGTTCTCTAGTAAATTGTAATACAATATATAACAGTAAACTGTAATTAATACATATATGAATCAATATTAATAAATTGCAATAATTGTTCAAGTTCGCACCCATACAAGTTTTCTCACCCGCAGTTTCGTTCTACTAAATTATGATTTTTGTTCTGCCCAACAACCCGCTTATTTCATCTGGCCTTGTATCGCGATATGAAAAGTGGATTTGTACTTTAATCGGTATATAAATTTTGCTCTAAAGATAACGTATTAACCATGTTACCGAATATGCAAAATGATACGAATGTAGGTCAGAAAGGCGATATATTTCAGAATTCTTCCTTTCTCTTTCTCACGTCGCAATGTTCTGTTACATGCGCGATGTCTTTCAATTATCGCGAGTCACCCTCGCCTTCGATCCAGGAATATTTTCGTTCTTCTCGATACTCGCTCTTAAATTCTATTTCCCCATTTTTCAGTGCTCCCTTGTCCTCCATTCCTGCGGGTAACTGATGGGAAACAGGCGCGGCCGTTTTTGGCGGAGGCGACGATGCCTTCGTCGTCGTCGTCGTCGTCGTCGTCGTCGTCGTCGTCGTTCCCTCTCTTTTATCGTAGAACGTCGATCGTCGCCGCGAGCAGAAGACTGTAATTTTGAAGCGAAGGCTCTCTTCGCGTGGCTCTTTCCTGCCTTTCATTTCTTCTCTCTCGCCCTTCTTTAACATCGTCGCGTACCTCTTATCACGTTTATCGTATTCTCGTTTCTGACACGTTTGCGTGAAAGTCATTCTCAATCGATAACCAATGTCTGGTTGCCGCTGTTTCGTAAAATGCTGCACACGTTGAAAAGCGTGTTTCTCTCTCTTTCTCTTCCCTTGCTTACGACGTTTTCATAGATGAGTTCTTGGCATCGCCAACAATCACGCTCTCTGCTCGCGACGTTTTCTTAGATTTGCATTAGATTCGTGTTCGTGAATATGTCTGTTCGAGCGGACTATCGATCGTACGTATCGGTACAACCCATAAGCTTGGTGGTAAGTTATTGCATTTCGCGCGTGTTTAAATTCGCCACTTTCAGCTGAGTTTGTTGAAATAGATTTTGAAGTCTTACTTTAGAGAAGTAGATGAACATATTATTGCTTATTGCACAGGTTTTTTTTTTTAATTTAAGCGACAATTTTTATTTATACTTATTAGAATTTTTATCACGTATTGATATTTCTTAAAATTATGTTTATAAAATTACCTTAACTAAGTTAACTTAAGACTCTACGACGAATAAGATTTATTGTTATATTTACATTTTCAATTTATCAGAAAAAGTATCGGTTTAATCGTTGAAGTTGAACTTTGACAGAATCTGATTCGCAGTTTCGCTGAACTATTCTGCAGTGTTTGGTCTCTAATACCTGTAGTTTAGAGATAGTACTTATCATCTTGGACAGTCTGTATCCTTTAATGATAGATTCCTGAAAGCATTGGAATAACGTTTAAGCACAAGGGAGTGACGACGGCAAGTATTTCGATTAATTCGCTAGTTATATAGCGTTTTGCTCCATAGTATTGTTGAATATTTTCTGAAACTTGAGGCATACTTGGAAGATCAGTATACATTTGAGATATTTTTGTTTAATGTAAAAAACAAACACTCTTTGTGCGCTTCTTCTCTTTGTTGCGTAGTAATGGATAATTACAAAGATATAATTATAATGAAAGTGCCGTTGGACGGCAGTTCTCCATTCTCTCGTTCTCGTTCAAATCTACGGTCTCTTAACCATCGTATTTTTGTAACTTTAATTATCACGTGTTTTCTCGCAATTCCGGGCTACTGGGATTTTCTATAGACGGTTATATATGTATACACTCGACCATTTACCGGCGAGCCCATTTACCGCTTGGCGTACTAAACGTAGTTATTCACGATAGGAGAGGCGCAACGAGCCCGTTCAATCTCCATTGGGAATTCGGTACGGCCAGCTAATTTCAGAGTCTGTTATCGACGTCGTAGGATTTTCGACTCTCATTTATTTCTGGCTTCTAGATCGTCGCAAATGCTTCTTCCGCGGCCCAAGTCTGTTAGCTATAAAATGTCGATACTTGATGAAGGTAAGATATTTATTAGACCGTATAAAAATATGAAAGTGGAAGGGTTATAACCCTTGAAAAGTTTTGTTGAGCGAGCGATCGACTCTATTCGCGTATCGAAAAAAGATTCCTCTATTATGACGAAATTCAAGAGACAAGAGAAGTTTCATTAATCGCTCCGAGATTGCTTCTACATACGATTATATCGTAGCTTCAGCTTATCCAATAATGAAATTTATCGGATTGTCGCTTGTCAAGTGATGTGAAACAAGATCGAAAACGATAATCAACTTGAAGAATTAACGTGCGAACATTCGAAATTGTATGCCGTTTTATTTAACTTTAACATTATCAAGAAAGAAGGAACATTTTATACTCAGCTATTTCTAATAAAAACTTTCATTATCTTTATTCTTATTTTTATTATTATGGTAATAAGATTATAAAAGAGAGATAGCATAATCATTAAATGAAGTTTCTGTTGTAATATAACAATATTTAAAAAAAGATATGCTTAAAGGAAAATTTAATATCAGGAAATTGTGGGAGGGTGAAGATGAATTTATTCAAAGGAATATAAAAAATTTGAAAATAAAGTCATAATAATATCTTTTATTTATCTTATCTTTATTTTGATATTTAATATTTCACTATTATTAAGATTAAGATTCTATCAGCGAATGTCGTGAAATTACAATATTCATGTAGAATATACTTATTATGATATATAGAAATATTGATATCAGAGAATGGAAATGAATGTATTCAATTAGGGGAATATATTTCTGGTCACGCGATTCAATTAGAAATGGAAATAATTGGATTATTTTACCAATATTGTTTGCAGCAGTCTTCAACGAATGGCGTTTAACTTTTCTTCGGTGATAACTCTCAACCTATCTTAAGCATCCAATTATCGTTTATTGCGCTTAGGACTGATATTCGTCTCTCACTTGATTATTCCTTTCTCCATCGATTTTTTGAATCGGATTTTCATTAAAAGCTGGTCTTTTTTCATTGCTATGCTGTAGGTCTCTTTAGTTACGAACATTTTACCTTACGATTATTTTACTCCCCTTTTCTGGCTCTTCTTTTATTCTTTCTGCACTTATTGTGAAAAATTCTTGTAGTTTTGCTCCATTCTTCGTTTTCTATCTAATGTTTTTCAAAGTTATAGACGCTTTATTTTCACGTTAATACAATATGTAGACAATTTATTGAATTCTAATATTTTATATTAATTTTATACAATATACATTTTACATATTAATACTGTATAGGTTTTGTGAGTTTAAGTATTGGTGATTTGTTGTCTTCTCGACAAAAACTGTTAATTTATGTGTGCTGAGCGTAAAAAGCAAATTGAAGATTAGACGTGCACGAGAAATATTTCTTGTATTGTAAAAGATTCGTCGTTTTGAGTTTGTCTAGCGTAACAACGCTTCGCGCAGAAAGTAGACGACAGATCATATTTGCCCATCCAACAAAGTACACGTCTTCACGCAAACGTGCTCTTTTTGCGGGGACGACTCTCCTTCGGCTCTGTACACTTCGCGATAGTAACATTTGCCGCAATAACAAACAGAGTAATAGTACCATAAACCTTGCTCGGAATACTCCTCTGTCTACCCCAAAATATAAAAATATGAAACGTCTTTGTTAGCGAGCTTTCGTCGAGATTTCCTACATTCATGTTCTCCTTTGCCTCTTTCTCGCCTCTCACATTATAGTTGTTTTTTTCTGACACTCTCAGGTATTCCGACTCTTCTTTTTCCATTCTTCTTCTTCGTCTATCGTATCATCCATCCCGTTCGTTCGTTTCATCCTCTTGTCTCTTCTGTTCCCCTGATCTCACCTTTCTCTTTCTCTTTCTCTTTTTTTTTTCTTTCTTTCTCTCCTCGTCATCTCTCCACACTGAAATTTTTATGGCGTGTCCAATTTCCGACGTGGCTAATAGGCATTAAAGCTGACGGACTGACGTTCTCCGTTTAAAGCATAGGACGGACAAAAAGCGCGAACGAAAGCGGAATTCGCGGAGAGAACGAAATTGTGCGTAGGAAATGGAAATATCCCCGCAGAATATCTACAATGCCTTACAATTAATTTCATACCTTAGAAGAGTCGTACTTATTAGAATGCATATTTATTTTTATAGATGGCGTGAATAATCGTCTTTTTCTTCAAAGGTTATAGTCTAATTTTAATGGAATTTTTTTATTAGAGATATGAGAGATACTATATATAAATTCATTATGAGGTATGTGTATGTAATAATTTTTCAAGTCATGGTAATTATGACATGCAGAAAGTAAGAAAACCTAGGGTACATTTATTTAACATTGTTTTGTTTTTTTAAACTTTCAAATGTAAAATTGATGGAGAATCGTTTTGACTTTAATGATCAATTTGGTACAATAATAATGTGATTTTTATTTATTACAATTTGAGACGTAGAATTACATCGTAGTTGCGTAATTATTTTGTTTTGAGTAAAAAAAAAATGAAATGTTACCTCGTAACGCGCGGGATTTAAAATTTTAGTTTGATCGTGACTCGTAAAATTCGCGATTCATCGCGTTCGCGCGACGCAAAGTGAATCCATTAGACGCTAGCAATCCTATAAATTTCTACTTTACGCATCCAGCTGAAGTTTTCGAATCGACGGCGACGAGAAGCGATCGATCGTCGGTGAACCATCGGCGCCACGGCGGGGATCAATGACGGGGGATGAAAAGTAAAAAGACCAGCAGTCGCATTTATTTTCGGTGCTTTGCGCTTTTGGCTCCGGCCAAAGGAGGGAGGGGGATAAATCCGGAGAAAATAATTAATTAAAAGTCGGCGCACGCTTAATGGGTTACAGATTAATGCTCGATGTTGCGCAGCACTGTTTACTCTACAACGGGGCCGGAGTAATAAATCAGTGTCTTATCGGCGAGGAAAAGCTCCGCGGCCAACGTTAAGAATACTCATTTTCAAGACACCGCGCTAGTTTGCACATCGATCGCGAGTAATCGATCCTCGTCTACCCTACGACGTGAAAAATTTGGCGGTGAATCCGTAACCGCATGACGAAAAGACGTGAGCAATTTGGCGTGAATCCAACGATCGCGTAACGAACAGGGACAAAATCGCAATCGACGGAAGAACGGACGAAATTCGTAATGAAATTTGCCTTCAATCCAATCCATCGAGTGGCATATGAGCCAGATATTCGTTACGCCCAAACAATTTATTTTGCGGTATTGTTTGTCAGAACTATCATTGCTCGTCGGTATTTTTATCCAGACGGTTGTTTTTTTTTTTTTCTTTCAATAACAGCCGAGTGTCTGATTTCCTTGAGGAAAAGTACGTTAACGTGGCGCGATTCTGGGATGTCGGCAATTTCCGAGGCATTTCATGCTCAGAAGTTGTACGTGAAATGTTTCCCCAAGTTCGCGCCGAGTTCTACTACAAACCCGCGAATATCGACGAAACCGCGATGCAACTATCCAGGCGATGACGTATTTTTATAGCGACGATGACTTATGCCGTTTCCACTTGCGATTCTTATTTCACCGTTGCGCTGGCGGGCGCAGCCTCCGCGGAAGTTTCCGTTTTCGCGCAGGGTGTCTGTAAGAGTTCCCGACGATTCCATACATTTCCTACGTCGCCGGCGCGCACGCCTCGTAACGCGAATAAACAAGTTTCCGAGCCTGTAAGTCAAACGTCCAAACACGTCGTTGCAGTTTCGCGTTGCCTCGTCGGAGCGGAAGTTACTCGAATATCGCGGAGGGAGTTTAAGCTAGACGTCGGGATGGTAAGGGCGACGAGAAATGCGGCACGGCAGAAGGGGGGTGGGAACGATAGGTGCTAGCTGGCGAGGGGTGGGGCATCGATTTTCCACCATTACATTTCCGTCTTGCGGCGCCTCGAAATTGCACGGAGCGACAGATATCGCGGTTCCGCGATCAGTCCGCCGCTTCTATATGTAGGGCAAACTACGGGATAATCTCGCGGCACAGCTTGTTTCGTAATACCCGGTTAAATCGAATAACTCCCGCGACTCCTTATCCGTGTACCCGGGGCTAATGCAGAATTTCCCTAATAGTAATACCGCTTTCTTAATTATCGTCCCACGTTCGCGCGCGTACACCGCTAATAATCGCGCGTTCGCGCGCTTCATCAATTTTGCCGGCGTCGCGCCGTCAAGATTACACAACTGCGCCGAGCAGTTAAATCCTTACTCATTCAAACTCATTCAAATCTTTGATATTTCTATCGCACCGAATCAAATTCTGCTGAATGTTCGACGTTCATCAATTATTAAAATGATTTTTATTTCTCCAGTGTCTCTTATAAATTTATTTTAGCTCGAGATAAACTTGCGATCAAATACTGGAAGTTATTCATTCGAAATGTAGGCGTTCGAACATCCGTATATTTATATCTATTTGTATTTTACTTATTTGTTTTTATTACTTAAGAATTCTGGCATTTTTGCAATCTCTTTCGATTTCGGCCGGTCGTCGAAGAGATACTTTCGTAAATTTAATTGAAAGAACGAAAGTATCGAGAATTGAGTAACACGCCTCAAGATTTAATTAACATTCTCCTCGACGATTTGTACCTCTCTCTCTCTCTCGCGAGGTATACCTTTATTTCCCGGGAAATATTCAATAATAAGAAAATACCGCGCCGTTGTGTATCACGAGCACGAACACCTCGCCGCAATAAATCACGAGGGAGATATCGAACGCGCATATTTGCTGCAAGCTCTGACTTTATCGAGGGACCACGGCTAACGTAACGACACGCATCGTATTCAAGGTGTCCCTCTTCTTATCGTTGCCTCTTGAGACCTCGGGGGGGGGGGGGGGGGGGGGGGCTTTCTTTCCTCTTTAACCCTCTTGTTGCCCTCCATCCTGGCCTCGGGATGCATCAGGACTATATAGTGCGAGTTTTCGTGACAAGAGGACGGTCTAGACATTGATTGAAAGCCTCGGCCTAAAGCGCTTACCCTCTTCCTCCCTCTATCTCACCTCGTGCGTCAATCGCGGCTTGATTAAATTTACGGCTGGTAAAAAGAGCCGTATGTAGCTTCTCTGTTGATGGAGGAAGGGTTCTATGGCTCGTAAAGCACACACGGACACTTTTGTCTTCTGATCTCTGTTGCGTCGCGTCCTTCGCCCTTTTCGGTTTCGCTTACAAATTAAGGACTATGTCGTAGTCTTAACTCGCGCATAGTACGAAAGGGTGGCGAATGGCCACCTTTTCGATTCGCTCGTTCCTTCTGCTACACCTTTTCCTCCCTTCTGCGTAGTCATTCCATTCTATTTTCTTTTTAGCTATCTGCTGGATACTCGGAAACCGCACGATATCTACAAATAAAAGAAAGAGAAAGAGAGAGAGAAAGAGGGAAAGGATCAACTCTCTATCGTAAAAGTGGTTGTTGTTCGGCGAACCATGCATTCGTTTCATATATTATTACTGTGCACGCGTACTTCTTGTCTGTCTGTTCTTCTTCTGTTACTTCGACATCGACCTTCTTATATCCATTTGCTCTCTTTGCTCGCTTTGCCGGGATTTTCCTGCTTCTTGCGCTCGTTCGCGATGCGACGCGTCGTGAAGCGACGTTTCCTTTTTATTTTCCTCACAACCATAAAATTGGCTAATAATGTCGACCGGATTTTTGGACGATAATAAAGGGGGAATGGAACGTGCAGGCGACGCTATCGATACGCCCATCGAGGTTCCAGCAGCCGCAATCTTCCTCTTAGCGAAACTCGCAGAGGAATTTCCTAGATTGCTCGTGATACGCTCATCACAAGAATGCAACGTTTGGATGATAGAGTAGACGAGAGCAGAGGAGAGAAACTTGAAATTCCAATTTATTTACTGGCAACAACTTTATTAGTCGATATTTAATACGAAATGTAGAATGTCGACATCGATAAATGATTTTTTATTTCAAATTGATTTGATAGTATTATTATTTCATTTCTTGAAATACTACAGATATTTTACTGAATGTATCAAACTCCCCATAAATTGATGTAGATAAACAAAAAAGATACATCATATATGCACACACACACTACTCTCTCTATTACTGTATTACAATATGTATTACGAATATATACATCTTAACGCTATTTCTATTTGAATAAATTATTCTTAAAAAATAACATAGTAGAATTAGAGATTTTTCATCCTCTACAGAGATAAGGATGCTCTTATGCAGGGTATAAAGATCACTATTGTATTCGTTGTACTTTGTATGGGAGGATAATTGACACGATACACCGATACGTATTCCCGAACAGCGATTGTGTACATTCGTATGTACTGGCTGAATCTGCAATTACAATCGGGCGCAGTTCTCGAATCCATTAGTCACCTCGCAGCGGGCTGGAATCGGTTTCGGAACGGTCCGTGAAAGAGCACGGAGTAGGCAAGATCGGAGTGAAGCGATCAGGACGCTAATGACTGGGATTACTTCTTGAGAGATATTGCATCTTCTCTTTTCCTCTCCGCCTTGTTCTCTCCGTGCCTCGTTTATTTCTATTTCTTTTCGATTTCGATGCTCCGCGTGCTGCCGCGACGAATATCGATGAACCGAGGTATCGTTCATTCGCGCATTCTTCCTTTTCGCCTTCGTCTGAGATTCGTGGGAGTCATGTCACGCTGCATCGGCCGGATTTAGATAAGAAAAGGATGCTGAAAGCATCGTGCAGGATACACACTGAGGCAACGCCCCATGAGAAGAAGCGAAAAAATGGCGATAACTCTGATTTTTTAAGACTTTTTAAGCTATATATATATATTTTACGATGCAACTCATTTTCTTTTAAATACGGATTTATTTTCCACATTGTATCTGATAAATATGTGTAATTTCTGGATGTTAAATCAATTTACAATTTAAGCCATATTATATCAGTATTAAATCGCAAATTTGCAAAATTGATAGCATTAGCTTTTGTGCACATATTTTGTGTACAACGTGACAGGATTTTCGAAAAGTTTAATATATTCATAAGTAATAAGGGCAACAAAACTTAATAAATAATTAAATATTATTTCAAGAATTTTTTTAAATAATACGGAAATTAACATAAAATGGTAACAAACAACATTGACTACGTTATTTAGATACTTTTACGTACATTTTATATAATTTATTTTTATTGATTTATTTTTCTTTCACATTTGTCGTGTTATACTTACTCATACTAAAAAAAATGAGATTATTGAAATGCAAATACAGATTTACTTCAACTGATTTATTAACAGCTTGGCAATCAATTTGTTTATACAGCAATATATTGAAAACAAAGTTATTGAATTGTGCATGTTTTTTTATGCATTTATGAACATGAAATATTCCCGTAACTGATAATTATACACGTTTGCATAATAATGTTAACCTCTCACATTTCGTCTATTCCTAAATGTTTCACTGCTTTTTAAAAATTATCTGCATTTTGTGATATGCAAATATTTTACAAAGTACAGATAATAACTCCAATTTTCAAGTCTGTACTTTTTATCTTATAAATGACACTGTTAACGGATCCTGAACTCTATGGGTTGGACGTGACTGTGCGAGCACAAGCTCGGTAGAAATCTTCTTATTCGCCGCCAAGATATATCTCGCTCTACTTTGCATTTTCCATCACGCGCCATTTTGGAGCCGTCGGTTCGCCGTGTCCTTTTACGTGCGCTTCTTCTTTCTTTCGGACCTCCTCGCGCAATCTTTACTCTTTGCGAATTCATGTCGGCAATTTTTGCATACAACTCAATTTTGTTTATCCATATGAGATGACAATTTTGAATTTTACCATTGAAAAAAGTTATTTAATATAACAGTAAAGTGTGTATAAATCTTAAGAATTCTTTTATAAGATGAAGCGATTGAGTATAAAAGTAATCTCTTAATCGGTAACTAGAACATAAATAAAGTATATTATTATATATAAGATATAAATATAATTATACGTAAAAAGATGTACATCTTTTGTATCTGTTTTAAAAATTAATTTTGTTTATATTTTATTGTCGTACTAAATTTTATAACTTCATTATATGAATTATAGATGCAACATATGAAACATGAGCTTGACAACTTGACATTTATGGATAATATTGAGGAAAATCCGCGTGATATTAAGAAAAAAATTATATTAAAAATATTGGTATATTGATAGTTAAACGAGAGGATAGATTTTCAGCGTTTTGTTCAGATTAAAAGAATATTTCGTGGCGAGCACGTTTGGGAGAATAACAGACGGACCGTATTTTGGTGTACGAATCTTCCGGTGATAGTTTTCAATGGGCCAAATCGGCGGGGGGGGGGGGGGGGGGAGGAAGGGAGGGAGAAAGAGGGAGGGAGTGCTTTATTACGGGGTTCGCGGTAATTCAGCCGAAATCCCACCGCCGCTTGTTCCGGCGATCGGAAGTAAATCAGCGAGCAGTAGTAATAGAAGTTGCGATTAGTCGAGCGAACGTGACGCACGAGCGTGACCTCGGTAAGAACCTTCCTTTTCTTTGCGCGCAAAGCAGCCTTATTCTACTTTGCATTTCCCATCATGCGGCTCTTTGGTCCGCTCGTTCTTTCGTGCCCCTTTCGTTTCTCTCTTTCGCGTTCTCTTCCTTGAGAAGTGCTCTTTCTTCGGGGCCGACGTTCTTCTTCTCGATCCTTTTCTTTTCTCGCTCGGCGCTTCCCCGTCTCCCTTCCATCCTTCCTTCATCCCTTTGCTCTTTTCCACCTCCGTTTCTCCTCTTCCGCTCCTCTACCTCTCCTCTATCAATTTATTTTTCTCTCTTCGGAGCAGTGGACCGCGTAACGAGCAACGTAAATCAATCGGCTGGCATTGTGGCTTCGTTCCTTCGACAGTGGTTCTCGATCTTTGCATCGGAACGATATATAGAATCTGTTCCATCAAGCTAAAGTCGGTCTTGTGTTGGGATGTCTTTTTGTATCCGTGCTCGAATATTCTTTTGTACCTTTGAACTTTGTCAAAATTGTCGGGTTAGTTATTCTTATAAATTACTGTAATTATAAAATTATATGTAGCGTATATAATTATTTTAATCTTCAAAATAAAAGAAGATAAATCTTCAAATTCGAATTAAAGAAAGCGTATGATTAAATATATTGCTACATTTAAAATTTATTACGGTGATAAAAGAAAATTATTACTAGCTCAAAATTATTAATAGCTCAAGTTCCGTTTAATCTTTTCCATATACATACTTATAATACGTATGTAGTATGTATGATTAGTCATGGTAATGATTGCTGTAATTGAATACATCTCTAACGAATGTCAACGAGTGTCAATAAGTATTTAAATTTACACTTTGCAATTATATAGGCTTTAAAGATTTTTTGAGCACTCGTTCTATTAAGTTCTAATTTTAGAAGACAACAAATTGTTGTTTTTCCTCGGTTTATATTTACAATTATTAGCAATTAATATTAATTGATATGCAATAAAAAATATCGAAAAGATAAAAATTTTTCGACAAATGATAGCATGCCGAATGATTTCTTCAGAAACTGCCTCGAATATCTAATGAAATCTTTCATGACATTACGGATCCGATTTTTAGATATCGATTTCTTCTACCAAAACATTACTCAATTTGCAAATTAGACGATTGCGCGAAATTAGGAGGGAAAAAAGAGCGGACGAGAAGTTAAATGGAGAAGAGGGTAAGATGAGGATGATCGGTAGCTACGATCGTAGAGGGTGAGAGATATCTTCGATCGTGCGAAGTTGAGCATCGTTTTGCCCGGTTTTCTACGTGCCGAATGCTTTAAGGGACCTGCCTATTTTCAGAGACGAGAACTCGCCGGTTTCCTGCGGAAATCGAATATTTTCAACGGCATTTTCCTTCGCTCTTCTGCTTTGCGGACGCGAGTGAAAGAAAAAAAAAAGAAAAGTGAGAAAGGTATCACTTTCTGACCCGCGTAACAGAAGTTTCGCGTCGTAACTTCTCTCGTCGTTGTATCTTCTCGCGGAGTAATATTTTCTTCATATATACGGAGTAGAACGTTTGTGATCTTAATATTTTTTTCTGATTAATAATTTTTGTTGTTTGTGTTATATATGGATACGTTTTAAAAATATTGTAAAAATGTATTGTTAAATGTTAGTTTTTTAAATGTATTTTTATTTCTTAATTTTATTTATACGTACTGAACTTATATATATTTTTTATGAGTTAATTATGTCAGTTAAAATACACTTCAGCTTTTTTACCTTCAGTTAAGACTATTAATAAAGTATGATAGAGCATAAAAAGAATGGTTTTAGTATTTAAAAATTTAGTTAGCTACAGATAAAATAATTATGTAAGGCACTTAAGCATAATAATAATGCTTCTATAAATTGAACATTTAATATTATTTTGATGGTTCAACAAAATTATTTTTAAATCTACATCTATCTAAATTTTTAGATATTTTAATAAAATAATTCTTCCCATGAGAGTCATCGTGCTGTAAAATTTGGATCTTAAGAAATATTTGACACAGACTATAAAGCGCTTAATGTGGTCTCTCGAGGCGGAGAATATGCCGAAGGATGAAATATGAAATTACAAGCGTTTTACATGAACGTTATTTAATGGTATGTCTCAGAAATATGGCAGAGAGAGAGAAAATATTAAGGATAGAAGGGGCATTTTTCAAAATAACTAGTGCAGGTTGAAACAAAATGTTTTCAGAACAATCGTTTATTATACTATGAGTTAGTTTAATTTTCTATAATCGTATCTTCGAAGATGAACCTATAGTTCGTTAGTAATATAATTTGTTTAATCTTTTTAATTTTAAATAAATAATTTTTTAATATATATAAGAATTGGTTATTACGGCACTTAAAAATTATAGTTAAAAAAAAAGAGAAACCAGAATTTTTGTTCCGGAAAAAAAAAATTTGTGATAGAATTTGTGGAGAAAAAAAAATACATCTGTCATCTTGGATATTCGCTAGATATTTACACTATGACATATTATTTTGAATGTTTCAAGCATTTGAAAGCACTGTTACTACATCAATTTCTTACAGTCTCCGTGAAATGAGTAAAAAGGAAATAACTATTATTCTACTATTCTCTTTATGGCACATCGCGTACCGTTAATTCAACGGAATTATGCGACAGCGCTTCGACGGGAATAAATAATTTATATCATGCGCTGCACATTTGACTCCGGTTATAAACTGGTTGTTACGGCGCCGCGCACCGACGGGATACGTGCCGAAGAAAGAAATACGAAATTAAAAGCGTTTTATGTGAGCGCGGCTTAATACCGTGCCTCACGGTCTATGAGGGAGGAGGATAAGGACGAAGAGAATGGAGAACCATAAGGGCGAAGATAAAGAGAGCCAGCTTAAGACAGGGGAGAGAAGAGAGTAGACAAGGCTGGTTTATGTAAGGTTCATGGGACCGGACCTCGTTTTGGTTTGACTCGAGTATGCGCCTGGACTCGACGTCGAAGCCAACGTCTTTTTTCCCTCCTTTCTTTCCTTTTCCCTCCCTACCTTTCTTCCCCGCCTCTTTTTTTTTTGCTCTTCCCCCGACTCTTTCTCTTCTCGTCCATCAACTCGCCCTTCTCGTACCTAGTTTCCGCTCACCTTCGTTAACTCGGCCCCTTAATGCGATTTTAGGATCTCGCAGCGATTTTCGAGGAGCGATAGTCTCGCGATTTGTCCGGGGATTTTTTTGAGACCTCACTCGTATCAACTTCGAATTGAACCATCGGGATTCAATGGACTTTGTTGATTTTTATAGAAATGCGATTGAAAATTTATAAGGATTTTTCTTTTGCCCTTTTCATTTTTCTATTGGAGATATTTATTTCTCTACCTTAAAACAACATAGAAATATAATACTAATAGAAATATAATACTAATATTTTTTTAAAGAAAAGGATTTAGATTAACAATCGAAATTCCGATTACGAACAAAAATAATGTTTAGTTAGCTTTCAGCAGTATTAGAGTTTCTAGGATCAAAAAGACATGCTTATTGAAATGACGTTTATGATTACTCGATGGGGACGCCAGATCGTCGACGGATAGGTTTTCGACAGTTCGCTCAATCGACCATCTCGTCGAGACGGAATATTGATGTCGGTGTTTTGATTTGCCTCGCACGGCGCAAGGTAAATTCGTCAAATCCGCGATTTGGCGGCGATGAATTCACGGGATTAAATTATCACAAAAAAAGCCGGGTGTGTATCCGTGCACGCGGGAATTTGCGCTACGATCGAGATGTCCGCTTTTTTTCGCAACGTTCAATTATTCCGACGCGCTCGGCCAACTAAACCGATTACTCGTTTCGCTCGTAAAACGAAATTACGAATGACGGCTGCGTAATAGCAGCATTACTGCCTCGTTAGGGCGCAGACGAGTAACTGATCAGCTTCAAGTGCTTCTGCATCAATTTCTTCTCGAGTGCTACCGTTGATCTGCCGATCAAAACTGATTTTATACTGTATGGCTCATTCTGATCGTCACGTCTAAAGTGAATGCAGTGGACATTTTTTTTTTTTTTTTTTTTTAAAGCAAATCATTGACAGCGAATTGCTCACAAGTTTTCACGATCATCAATGTTTTTTCTCTCTTGTACTGTAAGAGAAACGACTTTATCAAAAATTGATTTAAAACCTTTTGGTAAAAATCATGTTTTTATATCTTCTTCATAAAAGTTCAGGCAAGTCTTCATCTTTTATCCTTCACGCAGTAGACAACTTTTTAGTTGGACGTTTAAGAATCAGGGACAAACATTTTAAGCATCGTCGATTAAGTTGAAAAATGTCTGCGCGACGACGATTTTTCGTGATACGCTCGTAAGCCTGGGGGACAAACACTATTACACTATTCTAAAGCGGGAGAAATTGCATCCTGGGAGCGTAATAATTTGCTCGGCCGAGCAGTTTTAAGATGGCGCCCAAGAGTAGAGAAGCCTAATATACGGTAAAGATAGATATACGGTAAACGAATAACGAACGAATAGCGAATATGGACTTTGGTTGCTTGTGCATTCAGAGCGTATTCAGTTTTATTATTTATTCTGTATATATTCACTTGAGATTGAAAATTCAATCTCAATATTATTATTTATAACATTTTTTATTTATTTAAATGCAACGTATACACTCACACATTGAATGTAGTAATAGGGACAAAAGTTCGTATTTATTGTTCGCTTGATTCAGACCTATTTCACGGCGAGTAGCCTTTCCTAGAGACGATAAGAAAATATTAACGGGGACACAGAGGTTATTTCGTGTGATAGGATAAGGCGGGGGTGTTAAATAGGCCGCGTTACTCGCCATTACTTGCAATTCTCTATCATTAAGCATCCCTACCGTTCGCCACCCTTGCTCCCCTTTCCTGCAATTTGTTTCGCGCATCCCTAAGCTCGTCCTCGTTCTCGCGTTCTCGTCCTCCTCTTTGTCCCTCGACGGTTCCTCCATCCTTCTCCTGCTTCTCTTTCCGCTTTCCGTCACGGCCCCGCCCTTATTATTTCTCTTTTTGCCTTTAAACCGGTACTGCCGGATTCGCCCTTGAGAGACTCCATATTCTCCTACTCTTCCTTCCTCCTCCTAATTTGTTAAAGGGAAATTTACATGGTTCACTCTTGATAGTTATTCTGAATGAATCATTTATAATAAAAGAAAAGTGGATTATATGTATATTCAAATTTCTCGTAAATGTGATCGTTCTTTATTATATTTCTACGATTTATTTCAGATGACTCGAAGCGAAACATACCACACGTAACATCATATTTGATGATTCCAACATTATGAATTAATATTAAAAATTTTTTTATATATTTGGCAAAAATGTACATCTTGTATCATTTTCCTCTGAGGGATATATAAAAAAAAAGAAATTTTTTTATTCAATTTTTTTTATAATATATAATAAAAAAAATCAATAAATTACGTTGAATTCTGTTAAGGTTATTTTTGATGATTCATAAAATATAATTGAGAAGAAACTGCATTTTGAATTGAACCGAGTAATACAGAATGGTTCTATGTGTACTAAGACGTTTCTACAAATCACTTTAGAGAATCTCTTCTTTCCAATTCGCATATCTTCTCCCATACGTATGTCGCTTCCTTCATCTCTCTTTTCAGCCTCTTTTCTCTCTACTCCATATCCGCAGTTCGTCCTTTATTGCGCCCCTCGCTGCTGGAACAAATAGGAATTTCAGCGGGCGGTGACGGGCCTGTAAAGCGCAACAAGTTGAGCTCCGGGCTGTATCGCAAAAAATATTTAGGAATTAAGGGGGTGCGAGTCTTATATTTGTTTTAAGGATAAAAGGGATTCTGTCGAGCGAATTTTGAAAAGGGAATGATATACATCACGCCGCGGGAACCTAATGTCTCATACTCGCAGTTTCACATCGTATCGAATATTACAACAGTGAAATGGGAAGTGGAAAATAATAATACTTTGATGTAATTGTTTCAACAATTTTGGCTAATGACAGAATTTTTGAAAATTCTGATTCTCTTTTAATGACCACTAGAAGAATTAATTGTTAAGGTATCTAAAGCGCTCTAAAATAAGTAATTAATGAAGAATAAAGTTTTGTTCTTTAGTTAGTTTCAAGTTGACGGTACTTTAATGTGAAACGTGAGATTAGCTCATCAAGATTTAACGCGAAGAATTAAAAGCTTATGCAAGTAAACGCTTTGCGTAATATCTTTCTTTTTTTCTTTTTAAGAGATGGATCATTTCGACTTCATCTAAAAATCAAAATAACAGAGATCGTTTTTCTCGCATCTCTTTTCATCCATCCCCACACATTTTAGTCTTTGAAATGCACTTGTGAGATTTTATTTGCGAGCAATTTTATTTTTTCGCTGTTGCTTGGAAATGAGCGAAGACTAGCTGACGATTACAAATTCTCTATACGACAGTCGGATGTTTACTTGACGCGGATATTGCAATTACGACCGTGGTACGTGGGTGTACGACATGTTAACACAGCTTTGCGCAACGGGAGGCGTTTAAAAGACCCTGAAGAGCGAGTAACCCATTTTTTCCCGACTGGGGTATTTTTTCTTTTTTTATGTCATTTACCTCCTTGACTACCAAACCTTTCTCTTTTCCAATGTCGAATGACGAACTACCGAGCCGCGAAAGTATCTCATCGCAATGAAACGACTCATGAGACGTCGCCAAGCGCTCGTAAAAAACGCACAATACGTGCTCGACTGTATGCAGTCTGGGGATGTTTACGATAGCATTAAAATATCCGAGGTATTATCGAAGTAATGATGCGTGTGCTGTTAGCAATCTGTTTGGCATTTATTTTTATCGTTGACGTTAATTAGAAGGAAATTATTAGTGATAATTATATACGTGATATTATATTATATGATTTCTTTGAATTTTATGTCGAGTATCGAGCAATGCCAATTACTCGTGCGTTAATTACATCAATGTTGACTCAAATTTTTCTCAGTAAAAATTTTTAGCTTAAATAGAATTCATCGACAGGAGTATTTAAAGGATTATCGATATTTTGATTTTATTTGAATTTTAGTACTTTCTAAAATTTTTAGAATGAATGTCATTCTCTGAAGAGCGAAATGTCGATTCTTTTTCAAGGCTCAATTTTCACATTTCAGAGTGACATTCTACTCTAAAGAAAAAATTTAGAGAAATACATAAATTTATATGGATCTGATTGAAATTTAAGCAGATAAATTTAAATCTGTGTGTGAAAAATAAGTAAAATATATCTGATTTTTATGATGATAAAAACTGAAGTTAAAGCTTTGACAAATATATTACATTTTTTTCCAATTTTTATATAATCCGGAATAATAAAAAAATTTGCTCTGTTTCTCGAAAACCTTTATTATTGATGAAAGAGAGATAAAAATTCATATCGATGGAGGGTTAACTTGAAAAGATGATGAAAACTGATATTTCACTATACAGTACCGACTTGCACTATTTTCAGCTTAATTATCAAGCTCTTCGTTTCTGGTTGTTTTTTGGTTGATAATTCGAGAATTATCCAGATATTTTTATCGGGCAAGACTCGACTTTGAATTGTCTAACACGTCCGTGGATGAGAGGTAACGCAGTGGAAACAGGATACTCTGTAGAGAAATTCCTCTTGGGACATGTATTGCAGCTCGAAACGGTCGGCTGTACGTGTAACATCAGCGCATTCCGACCATTAATTTGTCGTGTTTTGTCACTGCCTCGTACCGCACCGAGTCGCATCTCCGCCGTTCTTCCGCGTTTAAAGCGGAACTCGGCGCGGCGCCGAGTTTTCGAAGTGGATAATTACGTGCCGCGCGGGTTCTCTTCCCTCTGTCGCGCGCGCGAAAACGCGCCACTTGGTTCCGTTCCAGTAAGCGACTCTCTTCTTATTACCAGGAGAAACTTCAGCCGCCGCGCCAAAAAGTGACTGTACATTTCCCTCCGCGGAAATAAATTATGTCGCACGGCTACGTCGCGCCGTTCGCGCTGGAAAGCGAAACGCTGGATATAATCGCATTAGTGAAAACGCCCGTTCCTCGCCCGTCGTGTCGGCCGAATTTTATTTCATAATCGCACTTGGTTAACCAATAAGGAATTAATCGAAATTCCTCGTTGACTGGGCAATGCCCAGTTTAAAATGGGAGAAATTGTTTACGTAAAGGTCACCAGTTATATTACCAATCATATATAATAATGAAGCAATGTTTAAAGAAGCCTTTTTCGATTTTACGCAGAATTATATTGTAATAGCAGTTTGTAATAGCCCGTCGCGAATGAGGTGTAAAAATTTATGACGCACTTTGAAGTCACGTATCTGGAAGCAGTCCGGCGAGAATATTCGCGCTTGCCACTCGCAATTTACTCGACATTGTGTTCGTTTGTCGCCGCACCGGTAATCCGGCATTCATAATGTCAAGTGAAATTCGCTTTGTGCGAAAATTTAGTCTCATTGAGCCTGCTGCGTTTATATAATTCCATCAGTAATATTAAATCGACGTTAAAATTATCATCGTCGAAATTGCCTGCGATAATCAGGAGTGCAGAGGTCATAAAAAAAAAGGCAGAAAACAAAAAAGAAGCGACAATGGCTGACGTGGAAGATTGCGACGCGATTTGCGATGCCTATCTCGGATGCGGTAATTCGGCGCGGCTTATAACTACGCGTCGTTATGCTAGCACATTTACGTTTGACCATCGCGATATTACGGGCATAGATGGCGGCTTCTTGGTGAGTTCTCTTTTGTGAGAACTAAAACCTGTTCACCCACCGAACCCGTGGCTTCTCGAAATCGACCAAGTTCCGTGCTCGATCGTCTTCTTTGTTCGAGCACGGCGATATATACCGGGTGACCTAATTGATCCCAACGAATGGCAAACAACCTGCTGTGACAAAGAGATTAATTAAAATTATCTCGTTCTTCGCTAATCAGTGCATCGTTCAGGAGTGAAAGAAAAAATATCATAACGTCGCGCGAATGACTGCTACGCGATCGTAAAAAATAATGTTGATTGAGATTGCGTTATGACTTATGTCACACCGCTCAATAATTGATGCAGATTACATAAGTAATTTGCTTGGGAGTGCGTTCAAGATTGACGTTGCGTCGTATTGCGATGTCTTTATTTGTAGATATGCATT
The DNA here is from genome assembly GCF_000204515.1 of Acromyrmex echinatior. The sequence goes on from NW_011627293.1 coordinate 267,405, forward strand.
TTGTGATTTTCAATGCGCGCACTTAAGAAAGAAATGTAGTTCTTTATCAATATTTTTCAAAGAACCAACGGATCTGTGCATTTATACATCAGGGTTATATTTAATGAATTACTAGAGAATTTTAGATGAAAAAGAAAACGCATTTAATGACACTAGACAAATTTTTATCAGTAAAGATGAGTAAATGTGATACATTATTTTATGATTTGTATGAAAACTCGATCTGACTACGCATTTGCTATTTCATCAGTTCTTGAATCGATAGCGTTATCATGTGAAAAAATGTTTGGTACATCATCAAGCACTCTCGTTCTAAACACATACTGAAGCAACATCGTGATGCGTATATAGATATATACGTATATATATATATACACACAAATATATGTACGTCTCATCTACTCGAAGAAGGTAAATCGGCTTCGTCTCGATCGATATACTATCAAGATTCTCTCGTTTGCCTATCCGGGCGCATTCGAGCCGAAGACATTTGTTCTAATTGTAAATACATGATCCGTAGTTGCGCTCGCGAGATCGAGTTGTGAATTGCGCAAACGTGTTTCTGGATTAGATTCTCTAGAGCCGAGCTTTTTCCATTTGTACATATAGACGCGCGCATTTATTTCCGAGCAATATTAATGAAGCAATGAGAATATACACAGAAGCACCGTATAAAGTATTTTTATATATTTCGCAATATATCTTTAAAATAAATACAAGTCGTTGCATTATACGTAATAATATATACAAGCGTCTTAATAGTAATTTATTCTCGCGAAAACACTTCTTTTTTAATACTTCAAAGTGTCCATGCTTTCAGAGCAAATATTGACTAATATCGGTGGTCTCTGTATTCGACATTGACTGAGTAAAAGTATCCATATTCCGTGAATTCGAATCCCTGCACCTCCGGGAACACAGACACTACGGCGAGCGGGGAAAGTGCTCTACATACACGTGCGGAATATCGTGTGTATGCGTGCATACACGTGCGGGGGTGCAAACCTGGTGCACGTACGATCGCGGGCGAAGAACCAGCACCCGCGGGCGCTCCGCGCGCGGCGGAACACAATATTGCGGATCAATAAACTTCAATAAAGTCAATTTCTGTCGCGGGGCATCTGAATACGGGAATTTTGTATTCCGCCGGCTAGAGGTAGTCGGCTGGGCGGTGAGGCGCTCATGCCTCGAATACAGATTAAGTATATATTTTATATATATCGCGTCTCTTGTACTGCGCGCACGCCTGTGAATTTGCGCGCGTATATGCGTTAACTCGCACGTCGACCTCTGTCCCGAAGAAAACGACAGAAGATAGAGGGTGCGTCTAAGTACTGCCTTTCGCAAATCAAATTTTTTTTTTAGAAAAATACGCAGATAGTGGGGCAAACGGTACAGGTCGTATTTTTTAAAGGAAATTTGTCTAAACTCTAGAGCAAGCTGTAGAAATTCTTACATAAATATAATAAAAGACAGTACGAGAAATATTGCTAAATACAGTTACGTAGTCCAAATGATATAATCCAATAATGTATGATAATTATATATATAATACACTAAAAGACTGATATATCAATTACTGGAATTTGTGTGCTGTTTGATAGAACTTTAATTATTTCATCAGGTTTATCGATGTTTACATCGCACTGTACTTTGCTGGAGGATTGCACATTGCGAATTCGACGTCTCTTGTGCAAAGTAGTTTTACGACTACTCGTACGCGGCTCCTCAAAATGCACGTTACGCCCGCACATGCCTAGCCGCATCTCCGCTTGTCGCTCGGTAATTTGTTTCGTGGGAACGCGCTTTGAAGGGACCACCCTTCGCGCAATTTTCTCGACTCGACGTACATGGCGTGAGGAATATCAATACATCGTCCGCGAGAGAGAGAGAGAGAGAGAGAGAGAGACGCGTTTCGCAATTCTGCCAAGTTCCGCTAATAAACACGACGTGCTGTCGTAAGATGCGGAGGTTTTCGCCGGTTCGTATGCGAAACGAGACGCAGTTTTGCCCAAGTTTCTTTCGCGCCGCGCGAGACACGCAACACACCCGGTTCTCATCGAGCAGTTCTTGCACACGCAACTGCGGTAGCGTTGCTCGGTATAACATAGAAACTGTAATCGCGCGTGGAAATTGGTTGCAGCAATCGATCGCACGGAAATAGAGCCTGCTTTTATTCGTAGTGCTTGCGCACGCAAGATTCATGTTATTTTGGTAATTTCCGGTTTATCCGTGTCCTAATTTAATTTTAACATTTGTTTAGAACTCACGTCATTTTCAAAGATATATTTGGAAGACTGTTCATTGTATCTCGGAGACACGGAAGATTTTCAGGGAATCTGCGTTGATTTACTTGAGTTTAATGCACTTAATTTTAGAACAATCGCACTGAGAAAAATTCCTGATTGAAATTCCGAATGAACCAGAAGATTCTGATCATATCAATCAGAATTTTCGTTATCTCAATTAGAATTATGACAGAGAGTTTACCAAAAAATTCTACCGGAAATAGTAGAATTCCAATTAATACAACCAGACTCTTTTTTAGAAAACTCTTTTACGAGAAAATATTCTCTCTGTACTTGGCGAATATATATACCAGGAAGATTTTCTTTGAAATATTTCAGCGACTTCCACGAATATTTCATCAGGAAATGAAGGAAATATCATTTGTGTTTCTGGAGCGAAAATGTTATCGAGATTTCCGTGCGAGAGAATGTCTCTTTCATTACCGGAAGCTGCTAATGGAGAAGTCGCTTAAAGATTCGCGTCTGATTACACGTATATACGAGCAGGATGGAGTACGATATCTGACAACTAACTGATGTTTCATGGCTCAGTGTCTTTCATGCTTTTAATTCGGAAAGTCCAACTGAGATTCGTCCTTATTTCTCTCGCTGTTGTCACGAAGGAAGGCTGTGTTTTACATTTTTTTTTTTCTCGCACGTGGATTAAATCCAGGTCACTGGTCGTATTTCACTTTGTAGTGCCTGTACTCAAATTGCACGGAAATAATACTCTTCCGTTGCATATTATTTCGCGCGCGCCGCGTATGCATGGTACGTTTTATACCACGCGCGACGTAGTTAATGATATTATTACGCGAAGTAACGCAGTATTGCGCAATGATGAAATATAATGGGAATCACATTACAATTTTACCATAAGCTTAAATTACGAATGCCCGTATGGCATTGCCACGGATAGGACGATAGTAATATCGCGATTAGCCCCCATGCGTGAATATTATTGAATTAATTCTATATGAAAAAGAATTGTTATTTATTTGGAGAGAAATACTTTTTATTTTTTTTTTAAGGCAATTTATCGATTAGCAGAAAAAGATGCTTTAAAAATGACGCAACTAAAAAAATTAAATTTGCAAGGAAAGGAGAAAAACTAGACGGAAAATTGCTGATTGATCAAATAATATCAACTAAAAGAGTATACTCTTATATAAATCAAATGTCATTTTTGTTCGACGACCTTAAATTATAATGATTTTTTATGAAGTTAAGTTAATTCACTTTTGTTGATTTGATAGAATAATGTTTACTTAACTTATTCATGGTAATAACTCGGAAATCACGGTTTTTTAAGTTGCGTCAGTTTTAAAGTAAGAGAGAGATATCAAAATTCAGCATAAATTTTGAATATAAAGCAGTTTTTCAACCTACCAAAGATATCAAACTAGTTTGATCTAGATGTTCTAAATCTGTCTCCAAGATAGATTTGGAGAACGAAAATTGATTATAGCGAGGGAAAAAGTAGTTTCCAAGTTTTCAAGCAATCGTGTTCGAACGAAAATGCTTTCCTTGTTAGATCGGTTCTCGGCAAAACTTTGCGGATTATTTAAGAACAAGCCCATTGGGCCGCGCGAATTTGATATGTGCGTCGAAAAACGAAGCGGCAAATGGTCCAGAAAAAAAGGGATATGAACGGGAAGAAATCTTGCCGGAGGAGATCGATGGGGGAAGGAGGAGCGGGCTACTGAGAGAGAGAGAGAGAGAGAGAGAGAGAGAGAGAGAGGTGTTCGAATAGAATGGGCTTCTATCGAGCCAAGAATATTGCCGTCTACGCACCCGGCTGACGAGTGTCGGGCTGGTTCTCCTAAATGTTTTTCGGGGGTGGCTCGAAATACTCGGCCCCGACGGCCGTAAAACTACACGGTAAAACACTTACAAACTATTGGCCGTCAGGGCATTAAATGCGGCTCACGTGCGATATAACCAGCCTCGTATATACGAGAGTCGTAGTAAATAACTATTCGCGCTTGTGCATGTATTCTGATGCGCGCTAGCCCGAAAATATGCCAACGTGACGCACATTTTGTGAGTGTGTATGCGTGCGCGTGTTCGTGCGTGGCGTGGCGTGAATTGAAATTGTGAACGGACACGTTTGTCAGTTGTTACTGACGAGAGAATGACGAAATTTCGTCTCCTAATGCGTGAAAAGGCGCCAGCGGATATTTATGCGATGATCTAAGATATTCTAGGAAGATTCTTAGTCTTTTTCTTTCTCTTCTCTCTTCTTTTCTTTTTCTCTAAAAAAAAAAAAAGAAATATTTCCTATTTTATTTAATTTTAGTACACGAGCATGCAATCAATTCTATAATAAATATAAAAAAATGTAAAAAAGCACAACTTAAAATAACAAAATTAGTTTATTATTTAATTTTATTTTTATGTTTTATATTTATTGGGATTATAAATTAGATAATCATACAGAAAAACAGGACGCTTTATGTATTGTATTAAATAAATATGATCAAAATAATATTAAAAGACGTAATAATATATCCAGTTATGTTGTGCAAAAAATATTATACATAATTTTATTAAGCTTCTCATTGAATGAGATGTTTGTAAAGGTTTGTATGTAAATTAATTTAATTAATAATCTTTTACTGTTTGTGTGCTATTTCGAAATTAAAGGCATATTTTCTCGCAAGTGAGAGAATTATCCAAAGAGCATTTTACGGAAAAAAAAGTTTCACTGAAGCGAATTTTTTCGCAATATTTACGAGACCATGTGATTATTGGTGGACACGACGCGATGTGATTTCGTTCTGATCGCTCGAAATATTTCGATATTAAACATATTGCCGTTTCATGGATTTGCTGGAGCGTTTAATATTTATAACGTTACGTCATTTGTGCGTGCATAAAAACTGAATAACGTACACTTATACGTACTCGATGTGCCAGACACTCAGACGAATACGGTGATGTATGCAAATGCGTTTTTATCGTCATTTATCCGCTTGCGTTCGTGGCGTCGAAATTTCGGAGTTAAATTTTCCGTCATTACGTATGGCAACGCAATTTCACATAATTTCCTGGGTACGAAACGTGAAAACCCGTTCCGCCCGTCTATGAATAGATCCGAATTATTTCGTAATTAGTTCTGATATTTTCGCTGTATA
>NW_011627293.1:272840-311092 GCF_000204515.1 Acromyrmex echinatior
AGTTTTTGTTCGCGGGTTTGATACAAAACATCGTAAAGTGCGTTTGCCCGGTTAATTAGCATTGCCGCCGGTCGCGTTTCCATCGACACTATTGGAACGTTGAGCGAATGCGCGCCGCGTTGATTTTAATTAAAATTACTAACTCCCGTGCTACTCTAACTGCATAATTATTTGACAATTTGCCGCGCGCACGTTGACACGCCTGGCAAATTTTATATTCGCGTTTGCATAACGCACGCGCAATGCTCGTCATTAGCGACGATAAACGATGGAGAAAAAAAAAAGCAATAATTCCGAAACAAATGCTAATAAAAAGTACGCGCGATGTAAATCAATTTGTCTGGGAAACTATTATTGTAAAATTAATTTTCGATTGTGTGAATTTAGAGCGGTTGCAGGACTTAATCGGCGAATCGATGTCTTCGCATTTCTTTTATCGAACAGTTAATACGTTTAATGTATATGATCCATTGCGCGCTAATAACGACAAAAACAGATTACGAGCTCGTTAACGGATAATAAAGACGTTCTCTCGACGTATAATGCCGTTGTGCAATGTAAGTGCACGATCTATCTCTCTGCTGCAGTAAGAGCAGCTTTAAGAGCAGAAAACAACAAAATGATATCGGGTGCACGTTTGATCTATTTATATGTAGCTTTTTTATTACATGCATGTACACTTTTTACTTCCTAAATCAGTGGATAATCACTGATATCAGTGCCAACTATGCCACTGATAATCAGTGAATTAAATATGAGATCCCTAACCCAGTTAATCTTTATTATATGATCTAACTAACCTTGTTTTAGTGCTTAAATTCAATGAATATGGTATTGAAAAATTGAAATTAAATGCAAATATCAGTATTTTAGTTATATAATACTCGAACATTACTGATACACCTTGAACTTTACTGATTATCAATGCCAAGTATGCTACTGGATAATTAGTGATCATTCATTGATTCAGATTTAGAGAATAGATTTTTACTTTAATTGGTCAATTCTTCAATCACTGCATTCAAAACATCTCTTCAGAAATGAATTTCTATTATTATTGTAAATATTTGATTGTATATAATATATAAATTGGAAAACTTTCTTGCTTTTTAACTCGTTGAAACTAGTTAGAAAATTATTTTTCATTCTAGTACAAAATTATTTCTGCTAATATAGTCTTACTTCAAACATACACCTTGTAGTAACATGATAACAGAGTCATTTTGACAGAACGAGCTTTTATAAAACTTGTTTAGACACTCGTGTCTATAAAATCTTGTTTCCACTTAAATTCACTCGCCAAGATTACATTGATTCATGAAATATTTACACGTTTCGCAATCTTACGAGATTACGTGAGGTCCGCGCGAATGATCTCCGATGGAAGTTTCTCCCTTTATGAGGGAAACGCGTTCGCTAAGTTTCGTAGTAAAAGTACGAAAGTACAGGTGTGTAAGAGAGAGAGAGAGAGAGAGAGAGAGAGAGAGATCGTATCGCAGCGCGACGCAAAAATCTCGCGAATCTTGCGTATTCCGCATATCGATGATTATTACTTCAGGTGAATCCTAATAGCGTATTCGTATTCTCTTTTATCCTTCCTCTCTTTCTGCTCTTCCTTTTTCGTCTGTACTTGCGACCACGTAGTCAGCGAACACCCGCGTAGTGTACGCTGTATTATCTATAGGGTGGCCACTACAAACGGTGTGGGGTCGGAACAGAGACAGCTAATTATTTAGACACGCTTGGACGCCGTCCCATCGATCACTCCCACAGGCTCTCCTCCGTCGCTTACCTTCCGTTCTTCCTATCATTGGCCGCGCGTGCACGTGTACTAGAGTTTAAACTATGGAGTCGGTTACCAGCATTGGCGAGCGCGTGAAACATATAGATCTCTGTTGCATCACCGCGAAAAGCGAGGTAACCGACATTTTCACGGAAATCAGCAACTATCTATTTTCATAAACAAGATACTTTCCTGTATCTTTTAAATTATCGTTGATATCTCTCGTTCGTAATAACGATGAAGAATAGTGAGAAAATACCACAGAATGTAATTTCCGCTGTAATATATTTACTTTATTTTTCCGTGCTGTTGTGTTTAGAAATTTACATTTCAAAAAGATGAAAAACATACGAGATAGAGAATTTCTTATTATACTTGTAAATTGCACGTATTTATTTTTTTTCATTAAGTGTCATTATACTATTCAAGCGTGATCGAGTTTAGGGATAAACAATGAATCTTAATGTGTCAGCCGTTGTTAAAAATGCTGACACAGTTTGAGCCGCAACTTCGAAGACGGAACGAATTTTCTACCGGCGGCGTTATTCATCAAAATGGTATACGCCTTTTTCGAGGCGTGCTCCGTACGCCTGTATGTGTGAGAACGTACACAGGATATATAGTCTTATACATATACATGCACACACGCTGGAACACAGCACAGGAAGGTGGCACTTAGGCGGCTCGCATGTTCGTAGCGTAACCGAAGGTTCGCGCTCCGTGAAATTAAAATCAACCACCTTTAACGGTGCAATCTCTATTCTTGGAAGGCTTTTTCCATCGCCTTTTTTTTAACCCGGGAATTCAAGAGACAATGGATTAACGTGATGTCTCTTTAAAAACGCGTGATATTACTCGAGTAATTAAAAGTCGTTCGTGGCATAGCGCGTTTTCTATTGCGCTACAAAATGGGCTCTATTAATTGTCGATCTTGCTCTCCGTTTTTTTTCTGTACGGCGCATTTAAGAAAGCAGCCCAGTGGAACTTGATAAATTGCTTGTACATGTATGCAAATGGACAAACCGATTATCCTTATCGTTATTACTTTAAATGCAACAGATATATTCCTTAGGAACGAGGTTAATTCATCAATCACGGTCCAAAACATTAATCTAAAACACCCATCTGTTAATTTCCATTTTACTATGATAAGTATGATATTAGAAATTAATAAATAACCGGCATTTGTTATTACCTACTTTTTATTTAGGAATAATTTCGTCGTTTCAGTAATAAAATAAAAAAATTCGCTAAATTTACAATTCACGTAGTCGACAAATATATTAGAACAAGCATAAGAATTGATAGCTTAGTTTAAAAACATAACGATTCAAGGTGCAACTAGCATGAGCCATTAAAGATTCTAACCTGATGCGTCATGAATTAATAAATAGGTACTATTACAATATTCAATTTGCTGCGGAGATAAAGTCTTCAAGACCGGCGGTACAAATTAAAACAGTCATGATTTAACATAATTGCATTGGAGAATTTCAAAATGTGTTAATTTAATACTACATATTAATTAAATATTGTTACAAGTAATCTCTTCCATCCATCACTACAATTCAACTGCATTACTCATAACGAGCACTTGATCTGCACTCTATCCAATCGTGATAAATCGAAAATCATTTTTGTGCAGTTGCCATCGAGATACATCCTCCCGTCATCCGTGGTCCATACATCAATCGCAATAGAAATTGCGGTTGCGATCGAACGTTGCTACGTTGTTATACATATATCTCATGGACGTTATGTTTTATGGGTCGTAGGTGTGATCGGCGTTAAGGTAACGGTGTTCCTTAAGACGTATGTAAACTCGTCTCTTATCGAGCGCTCAGCAGGCACCGTCGAATTCGCGCCTGCGGCGGTTTACCGTTGGCTTACCGTAGTACAAGTATCCCCGGTCTTTTCTTGCCCCAGATTGCGCCGAAGATTGCTGCTTTCTCCCCCTGTTTGCGTCTCTTTCTTTCTCTCGATTTTATACCGACAACGTTAGTTTTGTATGCGCAACGTGAACGAGCGGAATGCTCGTCGCGCGTGAGACACCGGACTGACCGCGGATTACATCCGTGATATCCCTGATATCCGGCGTGATCGCGTCCCAGCGAAAGCTCACGAAAGCGGTCGTACTTACCTCAGGAAGCGTGATTACGCGAGATTACGCGACGTCGAAACGGCGATCCTTACGTTTGCACGACCGTGTACATGGGACAACAGTCGACCTCGGGCGGAATTACAGCGTTTTCTCTGAGCTTGTCGCACTCTCTACTGCGGTTCTCAGAAGACAACTCGTGCAAATTGCATACCCGTGACATCACGCTCGTTCTAACGTGTGTCATTTCACTTGAGAAAAGGTGTCGAAGAGACGGCGACGGGCGACGGCGAAAATTCACGGTGTACATATGTCCAATTTCATTATGAATTTTAAGATGAATTTAATGTATAGAGTATATTTACTTTTCTAAATTAAATAGGATATATTTAAAATTGAATTAAAGAATAAAATCTAAATTTAAGAAATAAGCTTTTATCCGGATTAAATTTTCTTTCAAGATGAATTTAATATGGAATGTATATTTACACGTTTAAATTAAATAAGACGTACTTAAAATTGAATTGAAGAATAAAATTTAAAGAAGGTCTTGCTATGCGCTGTATAGTAGATAATCTTCAATTCTTAAATAATAATGAGCGTTTAAAGCTTTGCAGAAATGTTATGTTTTCGGATTTGCTCAAAAATGCATCTCCAGATTTCGATACGAATATTACGGATCGTTTCGTATCTCCTACAAGAATGTTACGCGCGCTCGTAAAATTTTACGAGCTTTAGTTTTTCTTTTTTCCTCCATCTAGCCGACGTATTCATTGATTTTTTTTATGTCCGTATGTGATTTATATGTGGTTATCATGAAGATCGAGCGTAAGACTGTGATATATTCTATCGACATTTTCAACGTGAAATAATTGCTCTCTCTCTCTCTCTCTCTCTCTCTCTCTCTCTCTCTCTCTCTCTCGCAGATATAATTATATTGCACTGTTTATAACAGTTGACTACGAGCAGGTGACATCACATCGAGTTTACTTTACGTGCGCCAAATCTGGATGACGTCGACGTGCCTGCGGGCAAAGGAAGTTATCAACATTTGCTGTATATCATTGTCACTATAATTTCTTCGGTGGAATCCAGTTTTCTGATACACTCAAGAATGATATTGTACGATCGTAGCGAATTTAACTCGCTACTTTTATTTCAGTTCCACTTACGCGTTCTTTTAACAGCAACATAAATCATCGTAATTGTTAAACTATCTTGATCTGAATTGTGCTTCGGAAAAACAAGCATAGTTTCGGAGAATGTGAAATTGAATTTTGTTGGTCTCGATATTTATTTTTAATTTTATTTTACCTAGTTTTAATGCTTGCCTTTATTATCAGCTTTAACGTAATATGTCAAAATCACTCAGAAATTCGTTGGAAGGCAATCAATGAACTATCAAAGCATTGAGATGTTGACATCCTAATCACGTATTACGAAAAAATCCAATAGCCGTAGAAATTGGTACGACGGAGCTGCGACATTCAGCCATGAAAAAGTCGTGTTGGGAAAGTATAAGAAGTTTCGGTCGCCATGATCTTCGTTGTCGTCACTGTCGTCGCTGTCGTCGTCGTCGTGTCATCGTTGTCGTTGTCGACGTTGGGATGAATTCTCTGTCTCCATTGGTAGTTCCACTCTTCACAACTCGCACTGGCAACGCCATTGCTTCTGCGACGCGCTCATAAATAACCTCAGAGCGTACATTATTTCACCTCAGCTGCGTTCTAAGTTTTGACTTCTGACAGTGAAATACGGAATGTCAGCTGGACTGTCGGCCGTTGGCATGATCGGGTGGGCTGTAGGCGATCTTTATGCTTATGTCATCGCTTACATCACGCGATCGTCAATGTCTTTGATAGGATAGCGGTTGTGTCTCAAAAGTATATAGTTTGCTCTCTTACCAACTTTCAAAAACGTGAGATCATTGATAATTTCTCTTTCTAATGTTTACCGAAAAATTTTTTGTTGACAGTAACTCTGAAGAGAAAAATCACGTGGATGTAGCTTTAATTATAATAGATGTTAGTACTATCAAGCATTTATTAATAAATGCGCTTTTTTTATGAATTAATTAAAACTCTTCTTGAATTAATTAAAAAGTTTGAATCTATGAGTTTTCCAAATTCAAAATTATATTTTTGAGCTCCACTGCCTCAACATGTCTACTAAGACAGTTTCCATTCAATTTTATGACACGAATTAATTCTTATCTTTGTTTTACGTTATCTATTGAGAAACAATCTGTGCATAGATGAGAGAAATATGTCAACGAATGGCTTTGGCGATTTTCGACGTAACACGCGCGCGGATTTCCGTATCTTCCTATAATATCGTCCTGGGACACCGAGCGCACAACATTTCCACTGCATCGCGGGGAAAAATATATGAAAGTTCGAGAGACGAGTTTGGAATTCAGTTATCTGCGAGGTGTTGTCCCATGGGGGTGGATCCACTGAGGGCCAGTTGTTTCGTATCGAAGGGATCGAGAGTGTGATGCGTGCCGGGGACAGTCTAAATCAAAAAGAATATTTGCATCGATAAAACTTTCGGTGGAATTCAGTTTTCTTTGACGTGAGTCCTCGCGAGAGTTTTTCCATGCTTGTCAACCGGGAATTCGAAGTGTATACTTTCGGTTAGAATATTTTTTGATGCGTGCATGCTTCGCCGCAAAAATATAAAATTGAGGACCGAAAAATTTGCATCGCGAAATAAGTTAGGCAAGACGTATTCTAATTTCCAGATATTTGATTTTGGAAATCCTCCAATGGTCAAAATTTTCGACAAAGTGAAGTTTGATTTTTTTTTTAATTATGAGTACTTGTTAATATTTTACTATATTATTGTTGAAAATAAATTCTTTTGTGCTTTAAATTGTCTAAAAAATATGAGTGGATTAAAAACCTCTGGTATTAAATTTACTGCATCAATTCAATATTACAGTTTTGAATGCTATACTTGAAGATGATTTGTACGTGCATGTGTTTGGCGATTCAATTTATAATCACTTTGTCGAAATTGCGATATAATGTTTTATCTCGTCGGCAAAAATATAGTGATTTGTTGAGAAATACATGGTAACAAAATAATGAATTATTATTTAAATTTAAATGCTCAAGCTCCGTACAATTAGCATTTTAAATACCAGAAACTTTTTACAGATGCGTTTTACAGCAATTGAGCAATGAAAGGATTAGGAAGGAATAATATAATACGATATATTGCAAACAAAAAAACCTCATATAACAATCAACAACAAATAGTAACAAGTGGGGAAAATTAAAAAAAAAGTGTTTGCGATATGGGTTCTTTATTGTATCTAAGATAAGCTTTATGTTCGAATTATATACATTAAACAGTGTTTAAAGATTTTCGCAGTTAGGAAAGGGTAACCGTTACAGAAGCGAAGGAGAGTGTGCGGAGGATGTTGGGTGCCGGTGGGCTAGGTTAACGACTTCCTGATGAGGCAATGTAGACCGCAACTTCTTCGTAATGGACTCCCGTGTCCCCCAATATCGTACTTAAAGTGGCCTCGCAAAGCCACCATACCCCCGACAAGGCGTCTTATGAAAGGTCACCCTGACTATCAGAGATATCGGTGCAATTTGTAGCTTCTGATGTCCTCGTGATTCCTGATGCCGTTCGCCCTCTGATAGCCTCGTTTCCGGCGTTACCAAGTTGATACCGTCCAACTATTTTAGTCATTCACACGGTATATTAGAAGTTGCCAATTCAAGTAGGTAATTTTGTTATATAAAATTGTATGATTAAAAATGAAGCAAAATTATGTAAATAAGAGCAAAGTTTTAACATTTGAGATGAGAAATTATTTATTTTTAACGGTGATATTGCATTGATTCCTTTTTATAAAAAAGATTGATTTCGAGCGTAGAATTTGTAATTTATGTAATTTTTTGAATTATCGATTAATCTCGCGTAAGTAGATTGCGAGTATTGGAATTGTTTATTAATCGAACTCTATGTGTTATCGCATTCTGAATTGTGTATTTATTATTCGACTGTATACTTAAATATTTTTAACGACAGCTATGAGAGAAGTCGGCGCGATGAGAGAAGTCTCGAGAGAATCTCGAAGCTTTCATCGCAATCTGTCTCGTCTCATTTTGACGAGCCGGCACCAGAATTGGTATACAGGCAGTTTAGTTTGCGTATACATAGACGACTGAGAGGAACGAACTAACTTTATTTCATTGACAAGCGCGAGTAAGATCAAAATGCGTTCGAACTTTCGTTCCGTAAGTTAAGCGGCGCTTAAAGTCAAGACGAATTAGCGATGAATCCACGCCTCCTTGAAATGGAATATTTTACGAATTCACCTCGTTAAATTGCATCGATTCGGCTCGACTGTGAAAATATAAATACGCGTCTGCACAACTTTTCGGCCCGTTGCGAGTGCTCATGCATTTTGTACGTTTGCTAATATAATCCCGGTCTTGAACGCGTCGCGCCGTCTGCGATTAATTACATTGCCACTAAATGAACTTACGGGAGTTTACTGATTCCTAAATCTTTTCTATTACTGCCCGTAATTACTATAAATACTAGTCGTGAGAAATTGCATAACAAATTGAATATTTAAACAAATAACAAATATGACACATGGCTGTATGCATTATTTCAAGAAATTGGTTGAATATTGTTTTATATTTTCGATAACGTAATATATAATCTCTCACAGAGTATACAAATTATTGATATAATTATTCTCAGAGAAAATTAAGTAAATTTATATGTAATATTAAGATAAATTAAGAAAAGTTTAAAAAATTTTATATTTTGTGATTATATAATAAATATTTTGCAAAGTGAAAACGAAGAATTCTCTTGCGTGCGTGAGTGATAAGTTATAATTATTCTTGTTTATTAACATGTTATGTGAAATGTTTATTATTGTGTAGAGTAATGTAAGGCAGACATGCATTTTACTTATTACATAGCGTTCTCGAAATAATTCTATTACATAGAAACAGAGTGCATTACAATTAAGAGATTAACTTATTAAATGCTTTGGGATTAGCCCATAAAATTTATTTCAAAGAGAAAATTGCAGGAAACATAAAAAATATGACTATCTTGTATAAGACTATTATAATTTTTATTAATGATTAGTTAATAATATAGTAGATTTTTGTTTTATCTCGACATTTATATCAAAACATTTTTTAATATTATTTGCATTAGTTATACTTATTGTACATGTACTTAATATATTATATAATTAATATTAAAAATAAAATATATTTAAATTAATATCAAAACGAGGTAAGTTGTATTAAGAGAAATTCACACGAATTTAAAAGCTCAACTATATATTGTCGAGCACGTACAGTTTAGTTTGAGAATAGCAGAGAGGATTGGAACTTGGATTATATTATTGCAAAGTTTAGAATGTGTGGAAATGATTTATTATCTTTCGATACTTGGTCGACGAAGAATGAGAGATTAATTTGGGTTTGGCGTTTCTTGAAACGCTTGTACGCGCTGCACATACAACACTTGTTCGACAGGAACGCAGAACGGAAGAATTAACGAGCAGTCACGTGACCAAGAGGGTGAGAGACGCCGATATATCGTAGCGTGAATTATGAAACAACGTGTTTAATGACGCGGCCGGATCCGACTCGCTGTAAATTTTCCACGAGGGGTTGAAGTTTTAAACCCTCTCCATACCATTGTCATTCCTCTCGTACGGCCCTCATTTCTGCGTCGTCGACTCGCCATCCCCTCATTGACTTTTCCCCGCACGTTCTGCTCTTCCCTTCCGTTCCCACGTCTGGATACCGGGACACATTTTTCAGTTATTAGATACTTATTCTTAATTTTCCACCACCTTTCCTCCTTTTTCTTCATCTTGTCACTTTTGTTGCACGGTTTTAACCTAAACCTACTAATTTAGTCTGAATATTTCGAAAATGTAATAGTTTATTATTAATAGCAAGAAGCAGGTTGTTTACTATCTGGAATAATCTACAAAACCTGGAGTTTTCAGATTTTTTTATTTTTGAAAAAATCAAGAATTTTCATGGAATATCGGCACTCAGTAAAATTTTTGGAATTTTACTTTTAAATTTAAATTCTGTCTCTTTTTGAAAACATTATTTCTTTGATTATTTTTTTTTTGATAGTGCAAAATATTAATCTATTAACAATAAGTACATACATTTGCATATATATTCATGTATATTCTCGTGTTTGAATTTTTATTTTAAAAAATCGGTAAAATAGTAGAAGCCAACATTTGGTAGAAGAGAACTGCTCATCATACATTGTAACAAATTTTTTCTGTAGATTTCGCTGCTCCAATTGTAGAAAATGATAGATATATTCTCGTGGAATTTTTGCCTTTTATTAATTTTTAATATAGTTTATTTGCGTTGCTTGCGCATTAATTAATTTTAAACTTTCCAATTTGAAAATTCTTGAAATTTAAATTCAAAAGAACCTGGAATATCCGAAAATTTTTTTCTCAGAGGATTTTTTTAAATAAGATTTCAGGTGTAAACATTAACAAAGTATCAGCGAAACAGGACTTGATTTATTTGACTTTCTGGCTGTATTACTTTTTTATATTGATTTATTTTATTTTGAAAACAAATTAGTTTATATCGTTATATATATATATGTATAGATAAAATCAGAAATGGGAATTAAGAATTCAAGTAGACTTTTCTTTTACGAGTGTGAAGAAAAACAACATGCTTAACGTAATGTCTATTTCTATCTTGAATAATATTTCGGATAATTATAATGACGATCACGAACGGATATCACATTACCGATGACTAAGCCGTCGCTTCGGAGTTAAGTGAATTTATTCCGGCAATGTTGGGTTTAATTAACTCGAGTAAAGTCGACCGTTGAGTCGCAGCTATTCACCGAGAGACCCCCACTTTATGCACGACAGCTTTGGTAGCAGTCGGGCCCTTAAATTTCGTAACGAACGTATTATTAGGGTGCGTTGTCCACCGAAGGGATGCGCGACAGTGCGTGTTAAAATTTATTTATGCTGAGTGATTATACATGTAGCGCTCTAATGAAAGTCACATGCCCACAATCAATACCTATAAAGATTTTAAATTCGCTTTTAATGCACTTAATCGATTTTATTAATTTTAGGTTAATGTTAAATGTAAACGTACATTGAAAAGATGGATAATATTTGATTTTCCGATGACTGACAAAAAAATCTACTTAAATAGTCCAATTTAAATAATGAAATTTGAATTAGAAAGTACAATTCTAATTATACGAAACGCGGTCAGGTAAATTATATCGAATAACAGTTTTTCACAGTAACGTTTAATTTAAATCTGAATTAGAGCTACATAGTATGATGGCCAAGTAATTGGAGCAATGTTCGTAGAGCTGAAATAACCATTGAAGGAGATTTCTCAAATAATATTTTATAAATACTAAAGAATTCTATTTTATTTAAACAAAATTATATATCCATTTGTACAAAATTAGTAATAAATTATTAGGTGTTGGAATTAATTCGTAGCGTTTTTTAATGAAAGAATGTTATTTATTTCACATGAGCATTAAAAAATACATTAATGAAAGTACTTCCCATCACTTGTAAAACGCTACGAATTAATTCCAACACCTAATAATATAATTAGTAATAAATTAGTAATCGATATAAAATTGTCCATCGCGGTTGCATAAGATTG
Source organism: Acromyrmex echinatior (assembly GCF_000204515.1). The sequence continues at coordinate 284,416 of NW_011627293.1, forward strand.
TTAATTTAGACATTTTTATTTAGAATATGTGGTGCTCTTTAGAAAATATATTTATGTATTTTTATCTATTGATCAAGAGAAAATGGAAATTACTTAGAAAATTGCTTGGAAGCTTTATCTAAATGTATCGGTAATACTTCATCTCTCTCTCGAAGTCCTGACAGTTCTAACAACCGTAACTTAATAATGGATGGTATGTTAGATCACGTTAGCGGAAGGAAAGGTATCTGTTTTTTTTTGGCCTTGTATGCTAGAGATATGCAGCGACCAAAATGATGAGGCACCTGCACGCAACATCACTTCGGTTCGTTGCGAACGTGACCGTGGTGTATCCAGGAACCGATGGTCTGCTCGTGAGGATTTTATACAATGGCGGATAGAGTGAGATCACTTGATCTCCTTACCCCGTCAGATTTTTGTCCGGGAGAAGACACATTTGAAAAATGTGATGCATAAAGGAAGGACAAGATGAGTGAAGAAAGGAAGAAAAAAGGAAGGAAGGAAGGAAGGAAGAAAGGAAGGAAGGAAGAAAGGAAGAAAGGAAGGAAGGAAGGAAGGAAGGAAGGAAGGAATGAAGGAATGTAAGACGCGATAAGGACAGAAGAGAAAAGGGAAAGGATCTCTCTCTCTAGTGCCGGCTGTCATGTTCTGAGACGGAGAGCAGAATACAACAGTAAAGGCCCTGTAGTAATATTCCGCAAGCTGTTGTTAAAGCTTCCAGTGAAATATGCTCCGCCAGACAGCGAGGAACTGAGGTATTGAATGCACGGCTTTTTCCGTATTGACAAGAGAACGTGTTGTCCATCTGGTTTCTGATACTGGGAGAGATTTCGTTAGAACGACTTTCGTTTTTAACGACGTTCTCGCAGATTGTATCGCGTTACGTATGGCAGATTGAGATTGAATTACCCGTGGAATTCAGGGCTTGACCAATGAAGACAGATAGGCAATAAAATGGGCAAATTGGAGAGAAAATGAACAGATTACTTTTTGGAATAATTTTTTGTCTGTGTGTGTGGGTGTGTAAGTGATTTTTAATACACAGAGAATTAAAATGCAAAATAGAGAAAGACCATAATAAACAAACATGAAGGACTTAAAATTAACTTTAAAGATTGAATTGATAAATTAAAAAGAAGGTAAAATAAACAATAACAAACATATTGAAGAGAATAGAATTTAAAAATTAGAGGAACAAGTGACGAAAATTTTTATACATATATATATATAAAATTTGTATAATATTAATTTTTTTCAATGCGCGCTATGATAATTATGATATATGGCAAATTCAGTCATTTTTATTGTTTGTGTAAAGCGAGGCCGACAGGCAGTGGTTTACCCTGCAACTCGCATCTTGGGTGCACGCTGAGAATTATTATGTAAAATAATCGTCGACAGGCGATAATTAGAATTTCAACGTGAACTCTCGCGCGAGCTCGGCGTCTTGCCAGCGACGTAGAAAGGAATCCTGACTGTCTAGGAACTAAGTACTGCGAAACGTGCGTAAGCGGAATCTTGAAAATTCGCGATAACGAGCCGAGGCGAATGTGTTAATGAAACGACGTTGTGTTGCGTGTAGGTTATATCTCGACTTGCGACGTCGAAGATCGCCGTTAAACTTTATTAGACTTACTTCTCCGTGAGCTCGTCGCATGGATGACGGATACTTGCTAATGCAACGATATTTGCAGTGTGTACGACTCTTGATATTTCAAACGGTCGAATTGTCGTCAAACGCAGAACGTGCTAATATCTGTTATTAACTTTCAACTGCTACTGATTCATGGTGGAAGAAACCATGTACCGATGATTTACGACTTGGACCAGATCTGAGTATGAATATATTTTACATCAAAAACATTTCTAAATTATTTTCAATTTTTAGCATAATTATTGCAATACCTACAATTACAGTAAAACTATTCGTATCAGATAATTAATGAGGCAAGAAATAAAAGTCGGATTGGCTTTACTTCTCGATATATTAACGTAATTAATTCTTTTAATGCCAATAGATATTATATAAGAGTAGGTATATCTGAGAGATTTGCAACAAAATATCGACAACTTTTTTCTATAGCAATTTTAATCATAGAATTAATTTTTAATTTTTTACAATCGTTTTTGATATCGATACTGAGTCTTAATTAAATTTCCGTATATGGAATGATGAAAAATATTCGTATAATATTAGCGTGAATATGAAAGAAAATCCTTTTCTTCGTTGTATACGAAATAAAAATATTATTACTTACATAATGATGAGTGAATGTTAGGATATGAGATAATGTTTTAATATCAGTAAAAGACATGTTGCTTTGCGGGTAATTACGGCAGCGTCACTCATCTTACTTTCGTTTGCCAGAATATCTTTTTCTGGCATTAATGGCGTATTAGCATTTACACGGGTGAGAAAACACCGGCGACTGTTTGCACTTCGGATAGTCCGGCTCGACAATACGCTCTCAACGGAAGCCTTTCTGCTTGTATAATCGTTGCGGTGATAATAACCGGTCCTAATTAGGTTAATGGAATGACACTGCGCTGTGCAATTTTTTTTAAATTCAACACTCGCGCGATATTAACGCGTTGTTCGGTGCGTTTTAAAATTTCGCTTGAAACTGCCACGTTATTATTTCCTCAAACAAGTTCTTTCTCGCTTGTGTTAATATTATTGCTGAAATAAAACGGCGGGTTTGAATAAATTCTTTTCAACTAAATGCAGTATTGTAATAAATAACGGTAATGGATTATTATTGTTATTCTCTGTTTGTAAAATTGTTTAAAAGATTTAATGAGAAAAATTATTCTTCTTTTTTTTACTAAACTGTCGTTATTATTTATACATGTATTTCGGTTAATCTTTTATTTCGAAAATTTCGTCTCTGCAGCGTCCTGTTGAAAAATTGAAACCTCAGTGTATTTAATAGAGAAAAATTATTTAAAAGAGAAAAAAGAAGTTTCTCTCTTTCATGATATATCGAGAAGAGCTTTATTATTACGATTTAAAATTAGATTATAATGAGACATGATAATTAATTTTTAATTAATGTTGAAACTTAATAACGATGCATACATTGAAGATTTGAAAAACTGCAGCTTTAATAATAAGTTGTTGATCGCTCGTGTAATTCTCTGCTCGCTCACGCGAGAATGTAAGAGAACGACGGTGAAATTTATCGCATAAAATCGCAGTTCTCAATTAGTCGGGAGTACTTCGAACTGCTAATCTACGAGACTACGTTGCTCATATTGTACTTGGGTGTTCTCTGGCACATACTTTACGTGGTCAGGCGCGTTTAACGCGCTAGCATCCCTACGTACCGGGATGCACGTAACTACGTGGCTTAAGCGATCTCTCTTTCTCTCTTGTATCTACCCCTTGACTACGGGAGTCCTCAACCGGTCCGAAATTAGAAAACTTTTTATGTACGCCAATTTTTAACCAGCCCGCGCTCTTCAGCGGTAATTACTTTTTAAGCCTCTCTTTTGCATATTATCTTCGGTGGCCGTTCGTCTCTCTACTCCGTTCCTCCTTCTCGTGACTTGCGTTGTAATTTAAAATTTGTATCGTGCCGAAATCGCGCCGCCCCTAATATCATCGTTCGTTCTTGTCGCGCGTCGCGTCGCTCCATTACACCAACAAACTTACAAGACTTCACATTTTGCCACCCTGCTCGCGTACCATTTCCCTTTTTGCTCCTGACGCTCTTGTATTCATGAATTTTCGCATTTCGGGGATGGAGAACAACACAGGGGATGGAGCGAGCTGACGCTCGCACGATGATACTTCTTTGTCGCTTCATGAGCGTCGCGAGTGAAGCGTATAATCATTTGTGGATTTTTCAACAAGTACAAATTCATATCTGTTTATATCTCTGGATTTCGTAGTTTATTAATTCTTTCTTACAATTAGTGTTCACGTGTTTGCAAAATGTTCAAGCTAGTCTTTTTGAAATACAATATGAAAATTTCAGTATAAGTCATAAATTTATTTGTCCTCACAGAAAATGCTCCAGTTTTCCTCTCGTTGAAAAGTATTCTGGAATTTTTTACCGGCTAGAAATTTATATTTTCAAAACTTACATAGGAATTTATATAGCCATTCATTCAAAGTAACAAATATGTGAAGATATCCTAGGTTAATTGCGATAATGCTTTTTTCAAATAGATGTCTTAACAAAGTTCTAAATAAAAAATCTATCTCCGTTCATGATTGTACGGATTTTCTCGATTCTTTTTCGACGATGAATTTCACCAGCGATTACGTAATTATTCTTCGCAGGACGGACATTTTGTTCGACCGTCTCGGTGGGATGCGTTTTTTGTCGACGGTCCCCGGTCGATGTTTTCGCTGGGGAACGGAAAATACATCTGCTAATTTGCATAGTAAATTTGCGCGGTGCACCGTAACGCACGTTTTGAGGACTTCCTCAACGATGAGGAGATCGTGGAGAAAGGGAAAGACTCGACGAGAACAGAGGATGGACATTTGTTTGCGGACCCGTATCGCACTGATATTTCCTTGACCCCCTAACGTCCATTGTGGATAAAGAACAGTAGATAAAAATTAGTACTCGAGTTAGTAGAGCGCGAAATTTTATCTCAGTCGCGCAAGTGGACAATTTAAAGTTTCATAGTAACGCAATAAGTGGGGAAACCTTGAGAAAATTTTATATAAATATTTACTTGGAATATTCAAAGCTAACATCATACTACTATAATATTAATTCGTAAAATTATAATTAAGCGATTGTATCAGCAGAGTAAAATATATAATATCTCTAGTATTAAAAATATAATACGTATAATAGAGCGTTCCGATTTGTTTAGCGAAAAAAGACGAAGTACAAGTAAAATATATTAGCCGCGGGACAACTGCCTCGACTTGCTCTCGAGGATTCTTTGCTGTCTCTCAAATTATCGTCGGCATTGAATCGGCGCATCGAAGCACGAAGGCAACCAGACTCGCTACGGGCGCTCGCCTCGTCTGGAAGAGCTGCGCTCTGCCGCTTCCGTGTCATTTCGCGCCAGTAACCACGAGCCGTCTATTATGAAACCGGAAGCATCTGGTTACTGGCGTGGCACGGCGCGGTATGGCGCGGCGACGTGTTGTGTATGGGGGATCCGCCCTCGTGATTTTTCCTCGCTTCATCGGCAGTCCCCGTTTCGATCCAAGATAGAAACGCGATGCCCCGTCGTTCGATAGTACGATTCGTATTTCTGAAAATCGAATCCGGAAATCAATATATTCAGCCTTTACAAAATCTACCTTGTACAGCCTTGCCGCAATTATGTTGCATGTCTGATGTGCCATTTAGTTCGTCTACGATTTCGATCAATCGATTGCGATCTCTTCGGAATAGTTGTGTATTAATTTCTGATACATACCATTATAATATTAGGTCATTTAAAAAGTATCCGCGGTTTTTTGTTCAATTTTTGAATGAAAAAACCGCGGATACTTTTTAAATGACCCAATATTTAGCAGTTTGAGGAATGATAAAAACAATTTAAGAAAGATAAGTAAAAAACGACGCCAATCCTTTTAATTATTCTCCTACAAGGTTCAGTTTAAGGATTATAATTCGATTGTAGAATGTGAGGGAATGAAAGAAATATATAAAGAAAAAGGGAAATTAATGTGACGATTATAAATAATTTCTTTCGATGCTAGTTTATTGTAAGATTTTCTCTCCCAGTTTGTGTTCTGCGGTCTTCACCCGGTCTGTCTTCATAGAAATTAGAGCGTGCGACATTAATAGTTCCGATTTCATCACATGAATATGAAACTAGCAGATATTTCTGGCATAACAAAGTTCTGCCAACCGAACGCAATTTCGTTAAATAAAGGTGGGAACTCTCGAATCTGTCAAGTGCTAAATTAAGAAACTTTAGTTACGACAGGTAAGAACATGCCATTATACGTTGTTAATAGCATATCAAAGAGGCTAAGTGTTAGGGAAACTTAGTTCGTTATTATAGCTTTTCAAGGTAACGCTCACGATGAAAAAAAATTAATCACTGATATTTTTATTAAACGACTCAAAGAGATCTGCATGAAACTTATAACTTTTAAATTTGCTTTCAAATATTTTTTCGCGTTGAAATTTACTTGAACCATTTAATAAAAATTGTTCTGCTTAGCACACGAAAATTAATTTTGTACTTATACTTTACAGAATACCTGTATAATTCAGATTCTTAGGAGTAGGATCTATTTTAATTTACTTAGCAAGAAAGTGAATAAAAAAATGTTTTCTTTACTTTCTATAGAATGTTTACTAAATATTATATCATTTCCATGATGATTGATTCATTACGACTTTAAGTCTTCTTCATTCGTTAATTCCTCGATAAAACTTAATCTAGAGAATGAGAGAATATTTCGTACGTTGATATAACGATTTTTTTCTTTTTGTTTCAGGTAAGTCAGTAAAACGACCAAGAGAAAGTAACGATGCTACGCTCGAGTGGTGTACAACAGGTCGCAGTGCGGTAACATTGCAATTAACGAGGCGTTCGTAATAGTCGAGCCGAATTGCGATAGTGCTGGATGGTCGACATAAGCAGGTATTAAAAAAAATAGATAAAGCACAGAGTCCGTTACAAGCTCCGGGCTTAGAAGACCGGAGGATTCTGTGTAACGGCATGGCGCGGAAAGTCGTTAACGACAGTTTAAGCTCGCTGTAGTATAATGGATCGTACGGCTGTTCTATTTAACACCCGCATAATACCGACCATCGCTAGTTACTACATGACTATTGCTATAAATAAATATTAATATTATAAAATAAGAGAAAAAAAGAAATAAATCTAATTTTCTCTCACTTTGCTCTCAAATATGCGTTATACGTATATGTAAAATTCGAAAACTGCTTTATAATTTTATTCGTACAAAATGTATTACGTGTGGAACACGGAATTATTGTTATTATTTGTATTATTTTCGGTCAGATAATATATAATAATGATAATAATAAAGTAAATATTACATTTGATTGAACTGCAGCAGTATAAAACTGAAAAGCAGCCCCATATATTAAGACCTCATCAAGTATTAACATGATATAAAAAATTCACTACCATCAATGACCCACATTATATTCGTTATAAAAATAAAATTAAATGAATTGGCTGTATTCGCCATTAAATGAATTCTGTTTCGAAACTTTATTTAACAATTGATATAAGTTATTTAAGAGCATCGTGAAGCAAGAAAATATTTCTAATGGAAAACAGATTGACAAATTTTATGACGATATTTATAATCGCGTTTCGGTAAAAAGTTCAGCTAAAACTAATTTTAAGATATAATACGGTTTAATAAATTAATTTTGAAATTTAGAATTTAATACGTATTACACATTTGCAATAACGATTTTAGTTCATATTTGGATAATAATAATAAATTAAAATAATTTACATAAAATAGCGTTTCGATTAAAATAAAGATAAATTATTATCCAAAATGGCAGGTTTAATAATTCTTGTTAAAGTCGCGTGATATTTAATGTACATAAAAAATTTCGTGACGGATGATACCTTGCGAAAATTTTTGTTAACAAAAAGCTTAACTCCAGACATCAAAGAATCTGCGGCTCGAGAAGTTATATAGTCACGATAAATCTGGAAAGCCCAATATACTCACTGCGCACCGCACGGCGACTGGTATTTTGGTGATTACATTAATCCGAGTTCGAGATATTTATGACATAATATTTTACGGCCGAAAGCCCTGTTGCGCGTGCGACGCACCAATTTGTGTCCGTGCTTAACGCGCATCGCTTGGCATTCCATTATCTACATTGATCCTCGCTTTTCGTGTATTTTATATTTTATCGGCGTCGTCCCTAGGGCGAAATGAATTTCTGCTAGACGCTTCCGAGCGATGTTGATCATAAATTGTTCATCATTCGATCGCAATCGAACGTAAACACGCAGAATTTAGCTTAGCAAAAATTTTCTTTGTTTAGTATCATTCATATATCAATAATTTCATATCTTTACATTACAGAGTTCAGACACACACACACACAGTATTATAGTATAATAATAATTAAAAAATAGATATATATTTATATATTTTTAATTATTATAATATCGTAATACATTATTATATGTCGGAACATTGCAATATAAAGATATGAAATGATTATACGATTAATCCAAACGAATTAGAAGAAGAAAGTAATTTTAAAAAATTATTTATTAAAAAATTACTTTTTCTACTTATAATGTTATTAGAAATTCTATATATATAAATACGGTATAATAATTTAAAAAAATATATATTTATATATTTATTTTTATAAAATTTACCTTAGTTTTAAATTGTTTACATAAAGTACGTACATATATGTACTTTATGCAAACAATTAAAAATTAAGATTAATATTGTAATACAATTGTATTACAGGTATTAATTCTTATGTGAATGATTTATTACTCGATTTCGCATGCCAGTAGGGCCATCATTAAATAAATAAACGTTCCAAATAATTCTTCGTCTACTGGAAACACTTTCTATTCCATCTGACAAGTGCAGCATATATGTGATTGTTAGTTCTGCCAAAGTGGTTGCTGTTTTGTTTTTTAATTTTTCCCAATTACATAGTACTGTCCGCTTTGAAAGTGTGCTCGACTGTTTGCCAGATTTTAATGACCAGGCATGCAAAATTAACTTCGTTACTTGTACCACATTATTACGTAATAATACGTTTCTCGACTAAACCGTTTAAAACCGAGATAAACGCAAGTCGTACACTTCAAATAGTTTGTCTAAAGTAAATTAGTTGCAGCATTTCAAGATACTGCTTACTGCGACAATACGACATTGTCATTATTACCCAGTTTCAACAATCGTATTCTCTCTCGAACAGAAGACGATTTCAAGTAAAACTTTTAATCGTTTAAGCCTCGCCACGGCGACGCGTGATGCTCATTATCTCGAAGATTGTTAGATCGCATTATTTTTCGTTTACGACTTCGGCATGTCGCGGATCGGCCAAAGCAAACAAATAGTTTTCAATAAGAAAGTTTCCTTGTAAGGGTCCAGGTGCAGAGAACTTGTGCGGCAAGAGTTTAAGGTGCCGGGGGAACAAAACTTTTTCCCAGTTTTTAAAACAGTTCCGCGCTTTTCCAACATTTAAAGACTACATAGTTCAGGGCACTCACCCTTTTTACTCCGCTGATGTCCCTCCGCTCTGGGCGCATTCTGTTACCTATCTGAGAGTGTAATCGAGTCTTTTGCCCGTTCGCTTCGGGGTTATCTTCGTAGCAACTTGAAGTATTCCGCCGCGAGATATCGCGGGAAATTAATATTCCACGAAAAAATTCGCGCGAGCGAATGCGGCGGGTGATTTTATGGAGCGGAGCAAGAGAGTTGAGGAGAAGTTTTTTTCGCCCGCGATGCGAGATCAAGATCGAACGAAATCAAAGTTGTGCAAACACGCGGTTATTCTTCTTTCCGCGGTAAGAAAACACTTTGCGTTGCTGGCGCTACCGAGATGTTGGAATGCCATCGAGTGGAATTAAATAATGATGAAATTGCAACCGGCGCTTTGCCGATACCTCTCTCTCGGTTTCGACATTTCTGATATCCAATCGCGCAATATCCCGACTTCATCGCTCCTGAGAAATTCTCAAAGTACCAACGACGTTTCGCTAGATTAAATGGATTACGCGGTTTATATATATATATATATTTATATATATAGATATACACGCTGATTCGACGGGAGACTTCGGTTGAAATAAAACTAAGACATTATAATCGCCACAAATTTCGTTTGTAATCCCAAGAAATAATAGATTTATTAAATTGAAACAATATTACGGTAATGGAAAACATTGGCGAACTTAATCTGATGACAATTTTACATTCATCATAATCAAATTAATTCGACGTTCAAACGTAAAACTTCACATTGTGATTACAAGAGTTATCAGGCCGAGTACATCTTCTCGGGAATAAATCTTCGCAATGTGCGTCGCGCGAATTCTTTCGCTCCATTCTATTTTCGCGGTGGCGGAATGCGCATTTGCGGCCAGGCAAGGGTAATGCGAGATCAAGTGATAAGTAAACGTACGGTTATTTGCCCCTTCCCTCTTCCTCGCTTTCCGCATCGCAGAGAACATCTCATGTGTTCCCAGGACCATCGAGATATTCCAGGGGCCATTGAGCGGAATAAAATAATGACAAAATCGCATCGAGCGCTTTTCCACAACGGTACGTGCGGCCAATACCGGCCATGATGGTCGTAGCGTAACTTATCCAGTTTGAAAATTCCACAGGATAGTGCTTTTGCTGGTACCAACATTCTTAGTATGTTTCCCCCGTGATTTTCTCTTTCAGGATGCGCCATTGCGTCATTTCATTCGCTTTCGTTTCGCCGATAGGAACAGAATTATTCTACAAGAAAAGAAAGACCGTTAACACGTTGTTGGATATCTGCAAATTTTAATATGGCGAAATATTTTTTTTTTAGTATGGCATATATGTATTTATATAATTGCAGTACCAAAGTAGGTACTTTTAGATTGCACGATTTGAAGTATCATTATTTTTCTTAAAAAAAATTATCCTTTTCAACCGAAAAGTATCTGTAAAAATACAAAAAGCAAAAGTATTATTTTCAATTTGATTGAAAAATTATTTTCTTTTTTTTTCCTGCATATCAATTATGCTTTATTATATCAAACTACTCGATAGAAGCTTATATTTAAGTTGAAATTCAATATTAGGATAATATTGATATGAAAAAATTTATGCGCGTTGAAAGCAGTATTGAAATTCTAAAATGTTACGTAAAGTAAATCGAGCTTGAACGTTAAAACACGGTTACTCAACTTATGAATATTTCAATAAATGTTAACGAATATATGTAGCACTTATCGCGTCCGTGTTTTTGGTCTTATGATGTATTCAGAATAATTTATGTCGTTTTTACTAAAAAATTCAAATATCAGGGCGAAATTCCACTGTAATATATTTCAATATTGCTTTTTAGTGCATAATGCAAAATGCGTGGCAATATGTTTGCTAAATAAATAAAATTACACGTTCAAATTCTCGGATTGTCATTATTATTTGTTGATGCACAATTAATTGTCATCCATACGTTATTCGTCTTTATTAAACAATTTTAATATCCTCGTAAACACGCGCCACGATATATCATCGGGTAATACTCTTATCGCGAGCTGCGAAGTAGGGAGAATTGGATAGAAGCGGAACATTTTTCACTTCCGGAATGATATACTGTGCCCGGTGTAAGGATGGCTTCGTCCTTTTACACCAGGGCATCGCTGAATCTCTTAAGGATCGCGGAACTCGATTTTCCCCAATGTCGTAAGTAATAAAAATTGCGTCCGACGACAGCTAATATTAGCGATGACATTCCGATGCATTTTTATTGCCGATCATTTAGTTTGGCCAAACCATTTTCGTTATAGCGTGTTTTATTTTTAAACTATGTTTGAATTGGTGACGATGTAGATGACAATGTTAGAAAAAATATAAGAATATAATTTTTTTTAAATAAAATTCCAAAATAAAATATTGAATCTGTATTGTGATAGGAATTGCAATATTCTGGTTGGAAAGTATTGTACTTTTTATAAAAAAAAAAATAGGACGAATTTTTTCTTATTTAGGAAAACTGTTCATGGACAGAAATGTTTTCTGTTTTCGTAATTCGTACTTGTCGATGTGTTATCGATACTATTAATTGATCTACTAAACTGATCAATCTAGCATAACAACAGCTGTATCTCCGCATTGCTAATTAGGACGCAATGAAGGTTTATTCGTTATTAAACGCACTCATTATACCGGTCAATTTTAGCTTGCATTTCTACGTGGTAAACACTTTGCGAGTTAGTAACAATCGAATGCGAAGATACCATCGCATGCAATTGCCGCGTCATGACATGGTAATTCTGGAGCATAAGCGAGCTCGTGCTGTGAAATAAATGCATAATAAACACCATAATGACGCATGTCGCGCGGAAAAACACTCGTGGCAAACGAGAGTGGTAAACGATTTTTCGATACATTATCTATTATACTTGGACGTGGAGGAAACACGTGTAGCAATATATTTTGTTACGCGAGTTGTATTACGTATGTTGTATTTTAATGCATTTCTATTTGTGTCGCATTGACGAGCACGATTGTAAATAAACCGTATCGAGCTGAGAATTTTACATTTCGACGAAATATAGTCTGCAGCTCTTAAAGTGATTTGATAGATTATCGTAGAGAGAGGTAAATAACGAGAGTTTACATTAATTAAGTTTGAAGTAATTTGAAGTAATTATAGATTTGTAAATATCCATAGGAAGAATAAAAAAAAGAACCGTAAAATTTCAGCATGAGAATTAGACAAAAATAGTAATGGATTTGTCCATATTAATGAAGTTGACTGCTAACATTTGACAAAGTTTTCAATACTTCCATTTTTTTATTTAACTTTCTAAAATAATACTATTAATTAAGAAAATTGGAAACAGCAAATCGTAGATATTTAATCACGTTTCGAGAATGCCATCTATATTTTTCGAGTTTCCATTCACTGGCTAATAGTTTAAACGGATTTCATCTTCACAGTTTTATTCAAGCGTCGGAAATAATTTAAGGTCGAGCGGATTAATGAAATGTAATCGATCGATTGGTATTACCGGCGGGTCGAGTAATTTTCGCAGGAGCGCCACATCCGTCTATCGATCGACTCGTCTCCTTTTTACCGTCGGTATTTGGAACGATCGGGATATCCCGTGGCTCTCGGTCGTGTCAACCTTTCGAGGGCGCCCCATTGTCCTGTGGCTTTCAGCCTCGGAAATGAAGTAATGGAAACGCGGCTGGATCTCCCTTTCCTGAACCGCACGACGTACAATTTTACTTCTTCCTTTTTTTCTGACCCTCTCCCCTTGCCTTCATTTCGCTTCCGCTAGCTTTCCTTCATTCGTTCTTTCTTTCTATCGGTTTATCACCGACCGCACCCCGGTTTGCCGCAATCGTATTAAGTTCGTTGACGAGTTGCGTTTACAGTGCGCATCGTGTCCAGAGGGGAGGACTTACGAGAATTCATATCTCCAAATCGTTTTATACGAACTGTATACTTCATAGCTTTTAAACTTTTCCGCAAAAAATAAATCCTTGAAGACGGAAATTTAAGAGAATGATACGAAGTTAGAAATTTCGTTGTTAGAATTTCGAAATTTTAATTCTTGAAATTGCAATGGGTGAATTTGAATTGCATGACTGTCTGCAATAATCGAAGAATGGAGAAGGAAGAATATCATCAGGGATATGGACATAAAATATTTGAGGAGGAATAGTAAAATCGCCTTAACATCGCAAAAATTTTGAATAGGAATATGTGATAGAGCCGTTATATTTATGTCGACGATTAAATCGCAAGTTTTTATAAAATTAAGTTTTTATGAAATTGTACATTGAGAATGATCCGATAGGGATATTGAAACGTATGGTTATGTTTTTATATGTCTTTATGTACCTCTAATTTAATCAATAAATATTAGATTGATTTCCAACACTCGTCATCTAGTTGTGACTTTTAACTTTGATTACAAAAATAATTTTTATCATTTGAGTCTATATATATATATAATTATTATTAGAAGTTTTGTTTTGCATAGAAAAATGTAATCTTTTCTTAGAAGTATGGAGACTATTTAGTTCAAATTATTATTATTAGTCTTTTTGCCAGTTGAATATTTATCATTTGAATAATACATACTTTAGTACAAATAAAATAAAGATAAAATAAAACGATACTGTATACAACTTAACCAATAAATATATAAATCTTTTTCAGCAATTCTATTGACGAAACAGGGTTTTTTAATAGCGTATGTGTCAACAATTAACGTTTAGTAAACTAACGTTATTAAGAAAAGTAATTTATAATTAATATAAGTAATAATTCTTTAATATCTCCAATGTCTTGATGAAATTTTGATGAAAATTATTTGGACAAAGGAAAAACAATAAGAGAAGATATTAGAAAGCACAAACTGAATCAAGAAATTTTTATCCAATTTTGAAAGGAACACCGTCGTCTTGAAAGGTCACTGGCCCTTTAAGAGTTAACGATGGCTCTGGCTGTCTGCTCTTTTGCCTTGTTTTCTTTAGCACGCGTCATCGGACGCGACCGCAACGATCGTATTAGCACCGCCTTTCTTCCGTTCGTCCCCTTCGACATAAGCTTATATCGTCAGCGCACTCGAATTCTCCGGTGGCGTTTCGCGCTCTATTCTCTTCCGGTCCATCCGGTACCATCCGGTCTCTGCCTCGGTACCATCTTAGAAATACAATAAAGTTGTTCCTCGCGACTACTCGATCTCGGGCCCCGCGTAAAAGGCTTTCGGAGATTTCGAGTGGTAATTTATTTCCGGCCGCGAGGGTCCTCTGAAGAGTGTGGCGAGAGTCACGACAAAGGAAAACTATCTCCTCGAGTCTCGTCAATGTGTCGTCCTCCATCCTCGACTTTTTCTTTCTTGTCCCCCAATCCTACCTTCTTTCTTCTCCTCCTTCCATTTTTACCGTTTCTTTCGCTTCTTTCCGTTTCTCTGCTTTCTTTCACTGGTGAATCTTACAGAGTTTCAGAAACATTTGTATGTCGTTTGTTTCCCGACTTTGTCGCCGCAAATTAAGATGAAAAATCAGTCGTTAGTAAGGTCCATTAAGTCTTGCCTCGAATAGCAATTTCTCGAACGGGGCTTGCGAAATGATTCTTTGTTAAAGTTAAAGTTTTGTTAAACAGCTAATTGACTTGTAAATTTAGATTTTGTATTTCTTATAAAAAAAAAAATTTGTTTGATTATATTAGTCATTAAATTATACAAAAATTTATTATTTGTAAAATTATTTGGCACTGACTTACAGTTTATGCTAGTTGAATTTTAAAAATATGAACAAAGGAAAAGAGACGTTAGATTATAAGTCTATATCATTATCATTGTACTGCTAATGAAGACACATCTTGTAATAAGCGGATTAAATACGTCTCATGATTTACAGATATTATTTTCGATTTCTGTTTATATATGCTGATAATTTAATGTTCTCAATGAAATAATATAAATTCCAATGATACATATAGAGGAGGATCAGCTCATTGTCGCGCTCATTAATTATTACTATATAGGACATATGTCGACGGTGAGGCGAACGATTTATTGGTACAATGAACTAATTACTTTCTATCGTACAATGGTAATTGTAATACGCATTCCCGGTATATTAAGCGTCGCGTTCACTCCATTGTATGGACTATAATGGATATTATGTCATACGGGAAATATCTCTGCTTCGCTCACAGACCTGTCGGCGAACGCTCTTTTCGCGGGGACGCGCTCAGATGATTTCACTCTCCGTCTCGGAGGGAATTCATTTTTAAACCCTGTTTTTTTCTCCAGCCATGCGAAAGAGCCTTTTAAATCCCGTGTGCTCGTTCGACCATTTTTTTTTTTTTTAATCCTGTTTCATCCGCACAGTGATATTTTCAGTGCTTAACGCGAGTAAATCGAGGGTTTCTAAAGTCTCAACAATTGCGTACAACGCCCGGATAATATTCACATTAATGACATTGGTTTTTGATGTTGTGTAATATACCATTTTATACAAGTTTCGTATCGTATTAATCACATTAAGTTACCTTGCTATCTGTCGCATTACGACACGAAGTAATAATCCGTGTTACGCGTTTCCCGCGTTTCTCCGTTATCTCTTAAAGTACCGGCTGTGTCGTTCGTAGCATAAAAATCTGCCGAGGAGGTCGTAAAACCGAGGTCCGTCAAGGCAAGAAGACTAATTTTTCGCGTAGATGCGAACGGAACGTTACGCAAGCGATATAAATAAACAACAAATATATATTTTCGCTCGAATGTGCCTTCGAAAGGAAGTCTTAACGACAACAAGACTACGATCCTCTTCTGTGTCTCAGATTCTGTCAGCCTTTCTCTGATCCTTTCTCTGTCCTTCGTCGTGTATTTCAACGACATGGTCATAAAGGATGTACACGCGAATACGAGTGCCAGAATTGACTCTGTAACGAGCGCTGTAATAACAAACGAGCTACGACGTAAGTCAAACGAATGGGTCTTTTATGAGTTTCGAGAAGATAGCGTCGTAAGGAAGGAAAAACGTGGAGGACAAGTTCGAGAGAAGGAGACAACGAGGAGGGAAGAACTGGGTGTCACGGCGAGCCACTGTGGCCTGAATATACGAGAGCTGAACTATTAAAAAGATATTTCGTGTGAATTTTTCGCGCATTAAGAAGCCTTGGAGACTTGATTCGATGGTATTTACATTGTTACCTTGTTATAGTGTTGTGAAATCGACTAGATCCATTGAAAAAATTCTGAAAAGAATTTATTATAAAAAAATTATATCAAATTGATCATTAATTGATGATTAATTAATTAATTATATTAGTAAGAGATTGCAGTTTATAATCATTTACTTTGTTTTTAACTTTTGTAAAGTTTCGTATGGACAGAAAAAAATTAATAATTTTACACACATAGCTAATTAAATATTTTATATAATAATTAATATTATTATATAATATTATATAGTGTGATGCTATTATATACATATACATAGTATATGTATACGCAACTGAATATTGTATCTGTTAATTTCTAACGATCAAAAATTTAGCGCATCGATATGTATACTACTAGAATTTTGGGAGGTCGCTCTGTCCTCAAAAATATAAATGTAAATAAAGGTAAAACTGGATTACTTACAGTCTGTTCAATAAGAAAGTATCTGCCATAATCAAAAAACTATAAACATTTAGACAGTTTTTTATTTTTTTTTTTTGAAGTACACATTATTAGCTATTGCGCAATTATCTACCCTAGTATTTTGTCCAATCACCTCCATTACTGATTATTGCATGACACCTTTTTTCCATACTTTCGACGAGGTTATCTGCATATTTCTTTGGCAAAGATCGCCATATCTTCTTAATTTGAAATGACAGCTGCTCCATCGTGTACACTGGCTTTCCTTTGAGTTTCATCTTCATGTACGACCACACATTTTCAATGGGATTAGCATCTGGGGACATTGCCGGCCATTCCATTCACTAAAAACACTGCCTCGTACCGCTTCAAGAATTTGGCACTCATTGTAAAAATAATAAATTCGCTGACGTAAACTACACAATGTGCTGGTAGGATATATTGCGCAAAAGAGCACGAAATAAAGGTTCAAACGAGTTCAGGAAGATATCGCTACGGTCGCTCTTTGTAGAATAATGAGCATCACGTTCTTATTGAACAGACTGTAGATCGAAAACGTTACTAAAATATATTTGTAAGTCTGTGTACCATAAATATTGCGAATTAAAGACTTTCCTATTTTTTTCTTTGCAACACAATGAGCATTTTATCCAGAGAATTCGACAAACGGTATAATATTATGGCAAGGCGCAACGACTCACAATGGTTCGCAATATGATACTGCATGCTCGACATCAAAAAGAAAATGCAGATTCTTTTTTGATATCCGCTTATTTTCCCACCGCGTCGTTTTGTCGCGCAGGCTTTTTCAGATTTTTAATTAAAAATGCGGAGCGCGCGGCGGGAGGTGATGGGTTACATAGGAGGGCTCGAGCTTTGGGGGATAAGCTTTGTGCATCATATATAAACCCCCGTTTAGCCGATATACACTTTTGGCTCGCATGTTATTACGGAACCGCGATTTTATGCGGGACGCGTATACGTTCGCGAATTAGGGGCTGTTTCGCGCCGGGCGCCGCCGAATTTTCGCGATAACCCGTGCGATAACGGCCTAAGTTACGGTAATCTAATCGTAACCGCCGTATTTTCCGGCACGGATTTAGATGCTCCGGCTATTACGCCGTCGTTGAATTTTTATGCTCGCGATTCTACGCCATTCGAGGTTAGATACCGTTTCGGACGAACGAAAATATGAGGTTAAAACGCGACCGCAATATTATCGAACGCGTTTGTATAGATACAGTAAATATGTGAGAGCATGTTTGTTTAAACATCTCTCGTTATCCTACGAATGTTTTACAAAGTGCACAATGTGTACGTAGATATTGCATAATATTGCAAGGAGCTTGAATTTGAAACCAGAAACGATGAGGTTGAATATTATTAAAAAACAAGATGACTACATTTTTTTCTATTAGTTGTCTCTCAGAGATTTAATTTTTCTTTATCTTGCAATAAGTAAAATATCTAAATACGTTCATGCGTTTTATGTTTAAGTTACATTTTAAACTATCGATGTTTCAAATCTTAAGCTACAGTTTTATGAATGTGTTTAAGATTAATATATATATCAGATTTGACAAGGTACATGATAAATCTCCAGTATTTTGAAATGATGAGAAATCAAACAAACATTCATACATATTTCTGTTTATTTTTATTTAAACAACAGCAAAAGTTTTTTATAAAAAATTACGAAGCTTTTACATGAGTATCTTTAGTGACTTTTCCAGATTATTGGATTAGACGAGGAGGCTCCATTTTCTGGCTGTTTCTCTGATATTACTCCCTTAGATTTCTTCTTCTGAAAGTATATCAAAGACATAGTTTATTATACTGAATGTGTTTTGTGCAATTGTAGTCACCATTGGCACCATAATGATATACTTCAGCACATTTGGCGTAAAGTCAAATACCTGTTCGATGTCCTTTGTGCTATTAAAGATGTTTATGTGGAAGTTTAATAATTTTTTTGTAAGAAATCGTTTTAGTTGTTTTTTACAATAAAAATACTGAGAAATATGTATCTATATATGTTCATTTTTATATTTCTTATTATTTCAAAATATCAGAGATTTAGCATACTCTGTATTAGATACATTATTTCAAAAAAGCAAATAGTTTTTTTTTTCTAACAATATGTTTGATAATATGTAGCAAAAAGTGGAAATATTTTTTTTTGTAATTTAGAGAGGAAGTGTCGTGCTAGATTCGCAAAATTAGCACGCAATATTTTTACTTTTGATTTTTTAATATAAAAAATGCTGAACTGTTTTTATTTTGATAAAAAACTGTGAACTATGAAAAATGCTACTGTTATTTTTTTTATATTAATAGAATGGTATGCTAACTTCATAATCCAAATTTATGTAGATCTCTGAAGTTAGTACGATATTCTATTAATACAAACAAAAAATAATGACAGTTCCAGTAGCATTTTTCATAATTCTACAGTTCCTCATAAAAAGAGTTCTGCATTTTTATATTAAAAAATCAAAATTGAAAAAATAGCAAAATTCTGTTAAAAAAATTGTAGAACATGGAATTTTGTTAGAATTAATAAATATAAAGTTTTTTCCAAATGTCATGATGTCTTCTATATTTAAAGTTTATTAAAATTGTTTTTAATTTTGAAATTTTTAAGTTTGAAATTTTGTTTTTAAGTTACATACATTGACATCATAAGGGTTAAAAAGTCTTATTACACATGATTATTATTTGATTTTTAAATATTTTGAATACAATAATGATGCTCATAAACACGTTTGCGTTCGAATGCGCACGCAAAAATATGTAAATCGTAGAATGGAACTGGTTGGTATATCTGGTACGATATATCTCGGAGGGAAAGTCGAAAGAGTGCCGAGAAGTAAAGTCACGTAAAGGCGTTATTAAAAACGTGCCAGTGGGGTGGTAATTTTTAGAGGCAATATGTGGTTGTCTGTGCCGCGAACAACGAGACTTCTTCGTTCTTCCAACGCCATGTTCTTTGATGATGGCGTCTAAGTTTTGGATAAAGCTCTTGTTTTTTCTCTTTATTCGCTTCTAGCTCTTTCGGCGTCTCGTAACCTTCGTCGGGTTCTTCTTCCAGGTCACGGCGAACCTATTTCTCTCGCAGCCACTCGAAATTTAAGTCGTTAAAATTACATTAGAGAAAAAACGTAGACTTTCCAGTATGTAACGGCGTTCGGTAATTTAGGATGAAGGTCTAAGAGCGGGATCTGCGCAGCCCCGATCACGAATTACCAAAAGCTCCGGAGAATAATGAATGTTATTCCTCACTCTCTTCCTTCCTTCCTCTTTTGCGGCTACGGGAAAGGGGTAAGGAGATGGGACGGGCCCTTTCGGAAGAACTCGCTTTCCACTTGGTAGCTTCTTCGCGCGCGCAGCAACCGCCACCTCCTACCCTCTCTCTAATTCGACTCCTCGACCATCGCCAACCCCCAATCTCTAGCCGCCACTCAGTTATTACTGGTTGGTCTCCCGGGAAGACGTTATTATCCGTGCGGCTTCTCTGCGATGAGTTTCTCCCAGAGGCTGATTGACGGCGTGAAAAACTTCAACGGAACAGAATATGCCGCACGTATCGACTCCTCGACGCGTCATCTAATTATCCGCTTGAAATTGCCTGCTGTTGTTTTCTTTTCTCGCTAATAACAACCGCTCGTTTAGATATTCCGTAAAATTTGAAAATAATTCTCTCTCTCTCTCTCTCTCTCTCCTTTTCTTTTATGTTTCCCCTTTTCTCTCTTTTTTTGTTGATATTTAAAAAAATACCTCAAATTATCATATCTCATTTGTGATTCTCTCATTCAAATCCCCGAAGAGTAATGCAGAAATATAACGCGTGGTAATGTGTTGCTCTCAATTCTACTACATTTTCGAAAATAGACGGTGGTAGACTACGTTTGGAAAAAAATGATGCGCACCTGCAACCATTCGTTGCGATAAATACGCAACGGGCGCGGCTCCGCAACTGACATTTGTTATCGAATGACAAGCTTCTCCCCGTCGACACATTTATCTTTCTACGTAGCGTCGCGGTATGGAGTTCATTTGCCTGGTACGCACCGAATATGTACTATTACCGTGAACAAATTAACTCGCTCTCCGCCATCCACGCTTTTGCTCAGCGATTCGTCTGCGTGGGAAAGAGATGCCTGGCTGAGCATACAGGTATTGCTGAACACGGTTAGTCTTTCTACATTTACGCGCATTGGTCGACACTGGTATCAATTGCAAATCGGAACAAACGGACCGTACAGTCTAGCGAGTGGACGAACCGATTACGTCCAAAATTTTTTTCGAGTTCTGCCGTACCATGAGCTTATTATTTTTTTCAAGTTTACTCTTGTCCGACATAAATTTATCACGATCCGTAAGTTCGTTGATATTCGTGAATCGGAAAAATATAAAACAAATTATCAAAGAATGGAGTTTTATATTTTTCATGTCTAGCAAGATTGTGAAAAGAACGAAATGATGTTCTATAAACATATAATAATGATTATATTAGGATTCTCGAATTTTAAACAATACAAAAAAATAAATATAATAGGCTAATGAGAGTCAGCAACGATAAACGGCGCAATTATTTAGTGAACAATCAATACTCGGATATTAGATTGATGTTTTCTTTATTTTGAACGTTTCGACTCTCTTTGGAGTCCTCCTCAGCAAGAATGATACAAGTAGATATTCTATAATAAAGGAATATTTTAAGTGTACTTTTTTGCATCTCTCGAAAACTCAGAAATCTTAGTTTTTTTACGGAGAGGATTGTTTTGCTAAAGTATTTAAACATTTAATTAGATGCAGATCTGTGTGAAAATAATTTTGTTAGACCATCAAAATAATTATGTAGGATGCTCGTGATTGCCAGAATGTCAAAACTTTTTACAGCATTCTCTTCATCATGCTTGAATTTCCTACGTAATTTAACAAAATTGTTCTTTCCATGTCAAAATTTTGGTCTTATTGGAAATGAATTTGCAAGTTTTTTTACTTGAACTTTACAGAATTTACGATAGAGGATCATAAATGCAAAATCGATTCGTAATATCGGAGTATTGCTGTCTCTAGAGAGAGAGAGAGAGAGAGAGACTACACAATATTGTTTCCACCCACATGTTCGAGGGTTAAATGATTCGCAGCCTACGCGATACGTGATACAAACATATTCGCCGTGTCCCAATTCGTTCTTCTCTTCTCCATCGGTCGATGGAGCCGTATAAAGCAGATGATAGATCGGAGCGAGCAAACAAAAAGTCGCATCAACGCAGGCCTTCTCGCTCGTCCTTCTCAACACGGCGTGACGGCCGTTCGTTGGGTGTAACGAACTATTCTCTGCGCGACGCGACACAATTTTTAGCCGGTGTTACGCGTTTTCGCCGGCACATCCGGTATCGAATTAAATCTCTCTGGTTTTCCTTCGCATCCTCGTAACACGGGCGAGCGTTAATAGATCCTGCTCCACGTGGGCGTGCATTTCGTCTCGCAATCGCGTCATCGGTCGGTATCGATCCCGGGGATCGATGTAATGAAACGAGACGCGCGACGCAGGAGCGAACAAAGGGCCGATGAGAGCGGCACGAGCAAACAAAATTACGCGGATGGCTCGTCTCCGATGCTTTTCCGTTGCGCGCGAGTGCAGCAGCTTCTGCACCCGTCCGTTCCGAAGTAACGAACTGATCGCAAATCGAAACGCTCGTCTCCGAGCTCTACTCTCTCGCACGCGAATTAACTCCATCTGCTCGGTACACTCGGTCCTTCGCGAAAATACATGTCGGAACGCGAATTTACGGACGGAACGTATCTTTTCACATCACTATCGATAAGTCGCTCGGAAAGTGCTTTCGTAAATTCAGTGAGTATCTATCATGAATCGTGAAGAAGCAGGAAAAAGTTACTAAAGAATCAGCGCACGATTGCTTGGCGTCCATCAATTTCAAGAGAGAGAGAGATTTCTCCTGAATTTCTTAAAGATTCAGAAAAATAACATGTAGATTGCAGCGTTATACATAAAAAATGGTTCTTGTATGAAAAACATGAACGGTTGCTTTAATGTTTGTTAATATCTAATATTCACGTAAATATTTCAAACTGAAAGACATTATTATTGTGAATCTTAATAAATTTTACATATATCCTTACATAATTATATGTCATTTTATATCTTGAACAATAGAATTAAAGCAAGACGATTTCTAGTTTGGAACTTTGTTATCCCTTCTTACTTTCATCGATTACGGATTAATCTTTTCACAAATCTGTTTTTTCCTCTCGGCGAATGATTGCGCGATGTATTATGCCTGTGAAAAAGACGTGTCTCGTATAGACTG
Organism: Acromyrmex echinatior; assembly: GCF_000204515.1. The sequence continues at coordinate 307,542 of NW_011627293.1, forward strand.
ACGAGCGTGCATTAAATTTGAATCTGTCGGGACGAGAGAGGGTGACAACGGTGGAATATCAACAGATGGTGTTTTAATCGCGGCACCCTTTACTGTTGAAAGTGTGGGTTAGAGGAAAACGCGTGTGGGGAGAGAAAGAGAAACTGTCAGAGGGATATACCCGGAGCGGAAGCGTCGGAGGACGAAGGACGAAGAGGTGAATGAGCAATGCGGTACTCGGAGGTACCACTGGACGGTCGGATAGTAAATGATTGTCGATTAAAGTGTCCCCTCCGGTCAGGACCGCGGCAGGCCCAGTGGCTGGATTGACAAATGGTTCGCGAAATCTGCATGCGTTGCGAAGTATTCGCTTGCCAATTTTGCCCAAGAGTCGTACTCGGTCATTTGTTTACTGCTCGTTCTACCATGAACTTCATGGAAGAAGTAAAAAAAAAAAAAGAAGGAAAAAATAGGAAGGAAGGAATAAACAGACTGGCGCGTCGCGCGTTTGTCTATCCGGATCGTGATTCTCATTGACTTCGTCCATGGCAATCCATCGATAGATGCGCTCTCAGTAACGATGACTGGGGAAAAAAAAAAAAGAAAAAATTGTCGAGAGAGTACCGTGCACAGCCTTTTCGCGCTGTCGATATCGATTCGATAAGCTGCTAATTAATGAAATGAAAAGCGCGGGTGAATTCGGCCTTGGTCTGTTTAATATCTTCAATGATATTTCATTTTGAACGGAAAAGCTTATATTGAAAATTATCTAACATTTAGCAGAGGTTTGTAAATATTTAAATAAATATTTAAATAAATTTAATAGGATTTTAATACAAAATAAATGAGCCTGTCAAAAATACTTATGTGTACTGGAAAAAGGAAAAAGAGTCTGCATTAATTCTGTTTGAAAATGGACAAATAAAATTTTCTGTTTCCATTCTATTATAATTCTAGTTGAGATAGCCAAAATTCTGATTGATATAACCAGTATTTTTTGGTTCGTTTATGTTTAATTAGAAATTTTTCTCAACACGAATAATAATCAATAAAAAATTAACTTTTTTCAAACTATATTCTTCTTATTTTATGTTCTTCTCACCATTTTAATGACAATGGAAAAGATTGGTTTCATTTTTTTCAACATGATCGATTATACAAATATTCTTGTGCAGATTCTTTTGCGATTGTTAATATTTTTATTAGAAACCGAGAAGCTGATTTTTTGACTTTACAGATATCACTTTGGCGTTACAAACATAATAAATGTTTCAAAGTGAAAACTGAAGAAATTTGAAGTAATACGACGGTTTCAAAAGGTTAAAATCGTGAAATGATTAGAATTTACGACGACTGATCACAAGCCAAAGCAGATGAGAGTGATAAGTGTTTTATCGAATGAAAGTCGATCGAATTCTTTCGGATGCTGTCGAAGTATTTTCAGCACGACACCCCTCGGCCAAATATTCGCGGCACGTTTCGAATCGTCCGAAGTATCCGAATCGTCCGAGCGAGTTGAACCCGAGCGACTTCTTCGTGCGTACAGCGATCGTTTGATCGTGCACAATTGACAAGGAATTAAGAGAACAGAGTCGAAGTCAAAGGTCGGGACCCTTCACTTTGAGACTTGATTGTTCGACGAGAGAATACGTCGCACCGACGAACTGGGCGTCGTATTGGAACGCTCTGATAAATGATTCGACAAATTCGTGCACTTCTTTGTCTACTCTGCTGCTATGATTTGTCTTATCTTGAAATGTCTTTGAATGTTGTACATTAACGCGAGGTATTTAATTTTCTCAACAATGTTTTAATAAAAGCTCTTGTATTTTATATTTATAGTAAAAATATTGCAAACGAATATCTGGGACAAAAGTGGATGATGAATGATAGAATAATATCGCGTGGTCTGTAATTTTAAATGTATTATCTTATTATCAAAATATTAATACATAAATTCAACGATGTATTAATTGAAATAAATCCTAAAGCTGTTGTTCGAACTATCGTATTAAAAAGAAAATAATTTAAAAAAATTTAGAGCTAGCGTATTTGTAAATATAAAAAAATATCCATGTATGAATACGAAAAATACAAATAAATATTATGCGATAAAGAGTTAAATTTGTAGCGAAATTAAACAGCGCAAACACGGTCGATTTCATTAAACGACCGTCGTTGTAAGACGGAAATGAAAATTTCTTTTTTCCGAGGCGATATAAAACGAGACTTTTCACCGTTGAATTATCTTCGTGCTCCTGAAAAATTAACTTAAAATCTTACCATCGTGCCTCCGAGGGCGGCACCTTGGTGAAGCAAATGAGAACGGTGCAACGTTACAATGGCGATTCAAGGGAAAGGGTCGGGGGTCAATTTACATTTAATCTACAAACATTCTTACACTCCTTGTCTCGTTACTTTCTATTAAAAGAGAGCTGTTGGACGCTGGAATAATACGCTTGTTTGTCGTGTATATGTGGCGATCGATATCGTGGCGCGAGTGGTCCATATCGTGCAGCTATAGTATTTCGTGTCGATCGCTTTTCAGGGTGAAAGGGAGAGATGGGAGGAAAAGAACAAGGAAAGAGCGAAAATTTCATGAGCGGAACCGGAAAAAGGAGCGATACCGTTTGTTCATACTTCATAAAATTCTGCGATATATTTCTCTAATATCCGTTGTTCATGATTGCCCATCACGGTCACGATAGTCTCGTCGGAGAGACGAAATCGGACGAACGAGGGTGGCTATTTAGGCCCCAGATTTCCAATCAAGAGTATTAAAATTCGTTCCGCCTATTTCGCGTCCGCCTCGAGCCGTCTATTCGCGCATGTACGCAGTGATATTCATTACCAAATATTTGGGCTTAAAATGAGGAATATACACACGTATCCGTGTACGTATCATTTGCCGATTTCATAATTTGCGCGGTGTACGCAATCGATCGCGTGCAACGAATACGTTCGTCATTGTATTTTCGTATCATGCACGTACGCGAGATCTATTTTCGTGTTGCACGCCGATGTGGATCGATGTGCTCGTTGTATTGACGATGTGCGTTATAGCGAGATGAATCTGCAATTCCATTTATAAATCAGCATATGGAAATGGGAAGGTAAAATCGCTGGATTTAGAATTTTAATTAGCCACTTCGATTGCAGTGTCTTCTATTAATTTTGTCGGGAATTTTCATGTTAACATTGTAATACGTATTTCGATTTGCATGTTCACTGCGCGCAATAATAAATAAAAATTAAAAATGTATATCTTGGAGAAGCCAATGAATGTCCTTCTGTATTGTTTCACATTATACATGTATATGCAATACGTAACGTGTCTTTTAATGCCAGTTTTTTACATTTAAAATTTTAAAAATTATAATTAAAATATACAACGATAAGAGGAAGATGAAATATTAATAAGTATTAACATAATATCATTAACGGCAAAAGATGGATATTAGTCTTGATTACAAATTATATCAAGAACATTTGCGCAAAATAAATTGAGCTTTCATTCTTTCTAGTATGAATTTAATTACCATTCAATAATCCCTCCCCCCCCCCCCCCCTTC
>NW_011627293.1:311184-371825 GCF_000204515.1 Acromyrmex echinatior
TGTGATCATATTCTATCCCCTCTAAAAATCCCCCCCCCCCCCCCCCCCTTCTCTCTAACTATCGTTGGGACGAATTCAAATCTCATCAATTCCAGACGTTATTGGTTTTGTAAATCAGGGTTTAACTCGGAATCGAGCGCAACAACTCGCATGACAAGTCGGTAATAAACAAAAACGAGGGCAGGCGGGAGGAAAAAAACACGACGCCGCCACCCTTCGCGAGCGTCGAGGTGATAAATCCTGCGGGGAGGATGGCGGCCCTTGCTTCTTTCGAGTTTTAACTCCAGCAACTTTCTTATTTATGTGTGGCACGAGTACGAATGGATTTCGCCCGTTAAAGTTCCCGTTGCTCTCATCGAGGCGGTTCGAAAACCAACGCGTCGAAGTAGACTCGACGGGTAGTTCCGAGAGGGGAAACGAGGGCGGCCTTGGTTGGCGATTTAAATAAAAAGAATACCGCTTCTGGCGAAAAGTTTTTCGACAGCTGCAATTACGCTCGCAAGCGCGTATACCTGTCGAATATGGGTCGCGCGTAATTCGGAATTTTCGTCGAAGTTCATAATCGAATGAAGCGACTGTGCGCTGAAGAATTCGTTGCAGCTAAATTGTTTGTTATGCATACATAAGTGGCTGATTATTAGCGATAATTAACATATTTTGGAAAATCTCGAAATTGTAAAATAATTGCATTTACCATTTATTTAGCATATTTTCATAATGATACTGAGATTGTATCTCTAATAATGACGAGAGCGAAATAATGTTCGGATATTCGGGTGTTAAAAGAATGATCCGAATTTCACACGTTGATTCGATCGGATCTGGGATTCGGGTCTATTTCAGGCATTCCGATTATCCGTATATAATCGGTTATCCGACGAGATACCTTACTGAAGGAAGGACATCCCACTCACACGACTATCACGCAGGCGTTGTACTATTATCGTAATCGTATAAATCCTATGCGCCACCGCTACGCATACCGATTCGTCTATGTCCTTTAACACGCTCGGCTGGTCGCGTTACTTATAGACTTCGCGGTCGTATATATCCTAGTCAGAGTCTCTCAGATTCTCTTTTCTTCTTTGTTTCAGGTAGGTGAGCAACGCATATCGGAGCCGTCTTGGTCGAGCCAACCGGTTATTTATGTGACGCGCACGAGACGGTATGACGTCGACGACAAAATATCGCCGAATGCCACCTCCCTTCCCGGAGGGGTTTCGCAGCTAAGGTTTGACAGATACGAATGCAAGACGTCGCGCGTCCCGACGTCGACGTCGACGTCGCCGTCTTCGTCGTCGTCGTCGTCGTCGTTGTGCATTAGGTCGGATCTGGACCTTTGCGACAATTGCGAACGTACGCAAGTGAACAATTTTCCTCAATACGGATATGAACGATGTTGCTTCTGTTGGCGAAACTAAATTGTTCATTCGTGTTCGTTCGCATGCGGTTTGAGAGACATTACACACGCGTAATCGCGTGCGCGCTTTAATTGCGTCCGTCCTTTGGCAATATTATGTCGCTAGAACTTGAAATCCTTTCTACATGGATGCGCGTAACGTGATTTTGTACGCTCACAGGAATCATTCCATTGGTTTCAAATTTCAAAGGATACGTAAGGATGTACCTAAAATGCCGTGCTTTAGTTTAAATAATGACAGGGGTAATAATAATTCTTAATTAATAATTCAATAATTAACTAATATTTTTTAAAATTCTTCTCTAGAAATTCTGTTTCAATTTGTGAATTAACGTTTTAATTGCTCTCTAAAGAACTTTGCCAAAGCAGCTTTTCTCCATCACAGACGCAGTATATATCGGATGTATTTTAAAGATGCATCATTATAAAGCTTGTAGATTTTGCAGATAAAAATTAGCGTGTACCATTCAGTGATATTGTCTGGAATTTGAACATGCTGACATTTTAGTTAAGATTAAACTGAAGCTGCAATAAAAATCGACTGCGTATTATTATGAAATTGTCATTATCGGTTTAAAAAGAGTGAGGTAGCCTATAAAGTTCACTCTTTCTCTCTTTCTCTCTCTCTCTCTCAAGTATCAAAGAGAGATATTGATATGTTCAATTCTTTCTAACAATGGATATAAGAGATAAGATCAAGGAATGCGCAAACTACATCTATTACGTCTATAGGTTAAACAGAGGTGTTAATTTTTCCTTTTTGCAATAGCAGTACATTCTTCATACGATGCGCATTTTCTTCTCGTTTAAATAGATATACACAATTTGCATAATACATATTTTCTTATTTTCTATATGATATCAATAATTGGTATATTGACTCTGATTCTGTCAAAGTTCTGCCTGTAAGAATTTGTTTATTGCAAATATATTCAATATATTTCGCATAATATGCTTCTTTTCACGAACGTTTAGACGTTCCATACCGACGTACAATCGTGTGCAGCAGATGAATGTGTCATGCCAAGCCGAGAGAGAGAGAAAGAGAAGAGACTAGACGCCGCTATAGCATTGAATTATTGAATACTGCACTCTGGCTTACCTTCTTCGCATATTCCGACACCTATGTTCGGCTCAATCCTGCTCCGCGTGTTATTGTCTCGCAAAGTAGACTACCTCTCTGCTTAAGATGGAGAGGTCTATGTGTGATAGCGCGAGTGTGTTTCACGTATCTGTATATAAATTATTTCTCAGATTTCGCAAAAGGAAGAGAGAGGGAGGGGAATCTTTGCATCTTCTGGATTTGTATAATAGAATCCTGCCGAGTCCTCTTTCCTCTTTCTGCAAAAGTATCTTTAGTTTGGCATACGGCGGTCTGTGTGCAATAATAATATGTACATGAAAGGGTTAAATTCATGATTCCTTCATAGACCTTTTGAATTGTTTAGTATCAAGGATAATTGGAGTACGTCAAATGTAATTGACAGTGATGTAGATGTGCCCTTATAACTAAAAAGGTGAGTGTAGATATGTTTGAACAGATAGTATTGCAACGATGACCCAGTTGATACAAGTTGTTTACTGAATTGAGTTTTCTAAATTTTCTTTTTGCTCTCTTGTCGATTTTTGCTACACTCTACTTTAAAACTTATCAGAGCTTTAATTAGAAGCAACCGTGTTACGTGATAATTACGATGAGAGATATTACGAATTTAGCAACAGGCATGGGAATGAAATTCTTTCCGCAACATGAAACGTTAGCGGCAGGAAACGCGTTAATTTTTCATGGTCTCGTGACAACAAAGCGATAACGCTAGATTACTAGTCGCATACAAAGAAAAATCTTTTTCGCACGATATAGCTCGTTAATGGTGTCGGTAATCAAATACGATTTAATCTACTATGTGGAATCCGTGTTGCGGTTAGAATTCTAAATTAGTTACGATACCGTGATACAAATGAAGTACGGATATATATGAATAACCTTGCAGTTTGTCATATCGTACTCCAAGAGCTGGAAGTCGGTCGAAGTCTCGCGTATTCTGGAACGCGCCAGCAGGTAACCCTTTGTAAGCCCTTAAGATCCGCTAGTGTCATTATTCTGCACCGGGGCGTGCGATATAGTCGGGTGGAGAAGGCGCAACCGAACAGAGAGGTAATTCGGGTTACATGCCCGGGTGTAATGGGCGGTCTGACCGGGTTCCCGGTAGCTGGTGGCGGGAATACGTTGGTGGTCTTGGAGTTCGGTCGGCGCAAGGTAGGAAAACGCTCGTGGTGCGAGAGGGATCGAGCGAGCACGGCGGGGATGAATGTATGGGCTTCGCTTTTGGGCGCCGCCGGGATTCCTACGGACCCGTAGGAACTTGCTGCTTGCTCATAAAATGCAAACGGGCGGCAAGTTTAAGTTTAGACAGCCCCCTCCGCGAACTCTCCTCTCACATCGCCCCCATTCTGTCTACCACCCTTTCGCCCTTCTCCATCCCAACAGCCTGAGGCTGCCCTAGTCAGCCTCCGTAACCAACCGCGGGCCGACAATAATGAAATCCATAAATCCGTAAGAGAGCACGCGGAACACCTCATACTGCCGCGTCCAGGGACTTCTCCCCTTCCTTTCGTCCTTTTCTCGTTTCCTCTCACAACACTCCATACCGTCTACCCACGTGCTGCTACCTTTTCCGCTTTGCAAGACTTCGCTTTCGTAACCCTCGACTGAATCTTATTGCGAGTGGAAACGTCTTTACGATTCTCCGCTGGTGCTGCGAGACCGAGTTACATGCATGCATACGTCTCTCGGGCTTTGGCACCAGCGGTATCATAAGATGCGCTTAGAATTGCATCGGCGGAGTAAGTTTGCAGCAGAAAAGTTTCTAAAAAGGAAATTATCTTTTGATTACGAGATTAATTAGTCGTGTAAAGAATTATCTGGTTAAATATCAGAACTAAATTTAATTAATTATTTTCTTGAATATTAAGACTTATTTGAATCATCTTCGTAGAGGAGTTGCAAGTTTGTTCATATTTTCTTTCTGTATTTACTTTGTAAATAAAACTATTAGAAAAGGATAGCAAATTGTAAATCTATAGACTTACTAACTCATACCATTAGTGCAGTCGACGTTGAACGAATGGATTCTTTTGAAAGCAGTAGTTCATTCAATTTCGAAATACCGTGAGTTTTATTGAGATACGAATAATATGTAAATCGATGAGATAGAAATGTTTCGAATGTAGTATTTTTGATATGATTGAATTTTGTACTATTTTTAAATTAAATCATTTGAATGGCATTGCAATATTTATTACCGCGGAGTGTAGTTATGCCTAACCGGTGTAATCTGGCTCCATATTATGGTGTTGGTGTCCCGCAAGAGCTGGTGATCGGGATGAAATATCGATTGTCACGCGGTTTCGCGGCCGGCTCTCGGGCGACGTCGAACGTGCCTCTGATTGATTCGATGTCGCCCGCATCGAAAGGAACTGGCGGCCCTCGGTATCCGAAGAGAGAGCATTGTTATGCTAACGGAATCTCGATGACTTCCTATCGATCGTGGCGACGATACGGAAAGCACTCGGGTCCCGTGGATTTTTCCATTTCGAAAGTTTCATTTGTAACCGGCTCTGTAAGGGCCGCCGGTATTTTCTCGACGTGTGGTGTATTATTCTGCAAGATCGTTTCCTCTTCTTCGTCGACTCGCTTCGCGACGTTAAGATGCTTTAGAAACGGACTAGATGGATCTACTCGAAACAGACTCGTTGATCGAATATAAATATCACTCGCACAAAAGCTGAGAGCAATGAGGCGCGCGCATTGTGTTGCGCAGTGATGGGATGTAGGATAGCTGAAAGGTAGATAGACGATGGAATGGAAAACGAAAACGATAGACAGTGCAGATGTTAGCTTTGAGTTAGTTTATGTTTGTCTTAGACTTTATGATAACAGAAAATCATGGTATAATAATCATACGAATGTAGCAAATGTATGACGCTCAAATTTGAAATTTATTTATTAAAAATACCGAGATTGAGTTTTTCCTTCGTAGAATCACAAATTGGCAAGAGAATATATTTCGTCGTATTATTATCGTTTTCTTCCCAAAAATTCCTCGGATTCCAGGAAATCTCATTTGTCATTTTTGTGCACATTTCGATTTAGATCTACCATAACTTCATCTCACTATTGTGATCCTTCGTATCTATGGCATGAAATAAGGTTCTGTAGTCTCTTTAGCCCCATTTTTTATCCTCGTTCGCATAACTTACCGACATTTGAGCCCTTACCAATAGCTTCACCAACGAAGTTTTCGCTTCGTTGGATTAAATTACACTTTTCATACGCGTCAATTCCGGACTCTCGCGCAATTTATCGGTTCGCTCGTTCCACTCGCACCGCTGCCAAAAAGTTTCCCTTCCTTAGAAATTAACGAAACTCTCAGTCTTTCTTTCGTCGATCATCTGTTGATACTTCCTCTACGAAGGGCGGCGGTCGTTTCAGAACCTCGCTTCGCATCTGCGTCACGAAGTGACGACGAACAGTAGTGAAGAAAGCAGTAAGCTCGCCGATCTTCTGGGATTAACGTTCCAGTCCCGAACAACAACCACACCCCCGCTTGAGTGCAACTCCGAAAGCCCATCTCTGCTGACAAGCTCATCTTAGACCGCGTGCACACTGGCGAGTGATAACCGATGAATTGTGAGTTGGGGAGCGAAGGGAAGAGATAAGCTTGACTTATTGCCGTTTATGCGAGGACTGATGTATCACTCACTATATACATACTTATATATTAGAAAAGAGTGTGCACATAATACTTTTCTCTACCAGTCTAATATTTTTTAATATTAAATATAGATTGTATCTAAAAATTTAGCTAGTTAGAGAGCTAAAAATAATTATTGGATCATCAGAATAATTATGTAGGATGCTTAAACTTGACAATGTTGCATAAAGTTGACATTGTATCAATTTGAGCATCTTATTAAATCTTATACAATTATTTTGACGGTCCAACAAAATTATTTTCAGATCTGTATCTAGTTAAATTTTTAGATACATGAAAAGAACAAATCTGTTCTACCTTTTAGCATATAATTTTCTATTCGCTCAGGCAGTGTAAGCATGATAAAAATTCAAGTTATATTATACTTGTCGAATGTTTATGTAGACACTGATCTTACAGGTCGTCCACATAAGACGACTATGCAATTTCTTACAAGTAGTCCCTTGATCGACTATGTGCATGTATCACCGAACAGCTGTTGCGCTTCGTAAGGTGCAACAAACATGATCACTTGGCTCTAACGGTGTATCAAATGCGCGAACCATGAGCTTCCGTTGCTGTTGGAAGCATCTCTTGACGTTCACAATACAACTGCGCTCCCGAAATATTCATAGCGCTAAATGCTCCCGAGACTTGCGTCATTCAGCATGTCGTCTTCGTGACACAAGCATTTGCCTGCCAGGAGATTACCTTGCTCATCATTTCGTTTCGTATTCATCCGCAGCATGCTTTAACACGTTGACGGCAGCAATTTGCTAATTTTGTTGAAGACTTTGCTAATGTTTTCCTGTTATGAAACGGAATGTAAATGGCATTGTAACATGGGACTTGTATAACACATTTAGTATTGAAATTTTATCGATGTCGAAGTGGGAAATTGATTTTCAGCAAACTATAATTAATGTAAAATAATTACTTTGTATCACACAAATGGATCTACATTTATTACGAAACATTTGAATTATTCTATAAATTGTTAGCTGTTTGCGTCTGTACAAATTTGTTGTTCAATTTTATGACTACCGCTAAGAGTCATACATTTAATGAACATCACACGTATTTAACTAAAATTACAAATATATAATCTGACATTAAACATTTGTCTTAATTATTGCCTTTTAATATTGGTATTTTCTATGTCTGATCGATTCCATTATTGTAATTGTAATTGTCATCGTTATTGTATATGCAATGTAATATCTGGTTTGTTATTCTTTACATATTTTTATACATATATATATATATATATATATATATATATATATGTGTGTGTATGTTGTATTGTATGGATTATATTTGATGTAAATACGTTATTTAGGACATGGAATCTTCATATGTGTTGAAATAGAATACATTTATGCTTTCTCTATGCAATAGACGAAAGTGGACTCTCGTAACTTTCGAAATTTTGGTGAGGTTTCTTCACACTTCGTAAAGCTTTGCCGCCATCATCCTTCTGTTCTTGTTCTCGTGCACTTGTTCGTTTCTACGAAATGTGCAACGAAGCAGCAATTTGTTACAGAACAAGACATGCGTCGTCGCATAATACGCTACACACATCGCTATTCCAACGCGCACGTTCAAGTAACAGCGTAGAAGGTGTTTTAGGTTTCTCGTATCTCCTTTTCCATCCATAGATTTCGTAATTAGATTTCTTGGAAGCGATTTTTCTTCTACAAATTTTTTTTTCCGCTATAAAATTTGGATGTCACATTTTCTATTGGCTACAATTATTTTTAAATGTCTCATAGATACACAATTAACTTTTATTTGAATTAAAATCACATTAAAACAAAGTCTATTTATAAAACTAAGTAAAACGTTGCTTTAATCAACATACAATTTAATCGAGTACAATATCAATATTGTTGGAGAAAATCTATTTCATGTTGTTTCTTACATGAAAGAAGTTACACGAAACCTGAAACACCTTGTACATATTCGTATAGGAGAATGGATGGAAGGAGGCAACTCGGAGAATAGAATGTATATTTGGGAACAAATACAATTTGAATGAATTAGCAGTAAACTGGAAATGGGCAATCCGGGGTTATATACCTGACTCGGAGGTTACCGATCTCTCTTTCTGTCTCTCTTCTTCTCGTTATCTTCTCCTTGCTTCTTCGTTGCTCTCCCTGCTTTCGCCCACTTCTTCACTTTCACTCGATCCTGTCTTGTCTGTCTTCTTCATTCCTCTAATTCATAGTTGTTCGTGTGCTCTTTGTAGTTGTTGTGGCATCGTCTCATTTTTGTTCCCTTTCCTTCTGTCAGTTTTCTCTCATCTCTGTTTTATTGCGTAACGTCGATCTGAACGATATTTTCGGACAGAAATTCCCCAACAACAGAGAGAAACATTTCACTTTGAATAGTTTCCTTCTGTGGATGCTTCTCTCTCTTTGTTTGTGCGCCCGTTACACGGGTTGTTCTACCTTTCTTTATAGGGTTCTTCGTAAACAACTACGGTACACGTAGAACAGTCGATATCTACTTTACGTATACGCTTCACTAAGAGTTGCTCCTGGAGGGCTGTTAGTTCACGCCGCATGTATATTGATTAAGTTCTAAAACAGACTGCTTAGTGTCTCATCAAAGAGTAAAGGATGCATAGTAGACATTATTGCAACCCGTTTTTTGCGTATTTAATGAACTATCATATGTTTTTTATCGTAAACCTTTCATCTATTCCGAACGGTATTAGTTTGATTAATTTTTTTCTAGATGTTGGTAGCCACTTGGCTAAACCTAGAAAAACTTATAATTCAATCATAATTTTAATCAAATAGTTCCACCGTTATTGTACATATACAGACACAATGTTGTTAGTAAAATTAACGAAGTTGTTAAAAATTTTTAATTTGAAAATCTAAGACCACCACGATGAAATTTGTAAAAGAAAACTTGTTACTTGCGAATTTACTTTCTAGCTATGACGGATTTGAAACACTTCTTGGTTTAGTTAAATCACTGCCCACATCTAGAAAAAAAGTAAATCATACTAACATCATTCAGAATATATATATCCTTTATAGCTGATATTAACAGCAGTTACAATTATCTTAAATGTGTCGTGTATTTATTATGTATACATTGTTAACACTTTTTTATTATCTCCCATCAACGTTTAATAGTTATGATTATCATCGTAAATATGGCAAGCATCAGATGTTATCGAATACTTTGCACGTGTTTCATTTGTGGCAACATATATTGTAACAAGTATGATTGCGGCAATTTTCGCAAAGTGAGTATATCGTGAAACAGTCTCACGATACAGAAAGTCGTAGCGTCTCTATGGCTGACATTTTTCTTGGTCTGCATTTCGTGAAGGTATACACCTATCGTAGATTACCTGGCAGCCTCGATAGTAACCGTAGGCAGACAGATGCAAAAATGCGTATCGATACGTTCGTGTTACATCGATTCGCCCAAGTAAAACGCATTGCGCGTCGTACTGCAGGAAATGGCAAAACAAATATAGCGTAATATCGTGCGATATACCACTCTGCCTCGTTTCGCCATGGAAGATATTTGTTCAATGTACTTTACATTTGAAAACGCTATTTTAATAATGGTACAACTTCGTTCCCTCTTTTTCATATTTTGCGAAACTACGAAATTGACGACGTAAAAGGTAGAAAGGGTAGAAAATTTTCAAAAAGTAACCTTCTATTCAGTAATAACCACGCTTTTCCAACAATCGTCTTCTTAACTGTAAAATCTTCTCCTTTACTTTAATTTTTTGAAATAAAGGCGAATACATTTATATATCACGTTTAAAATAATTTACGCTTAACGTAGTCGGATGAAATAATTCCGCGCTTCCTGCTCCGTACGTGCATTGTGTCAAGCAACCATTGTTTTTATAATACACGTACAATGATTATGTCGGCGGGAAAAGTACGTGGATGGTGTGAATTTAACGATATGAAATTTTCTCGAGCGGTGAGCGAAAGCGGCCTGAGAGAAAGAGATACATATTTCTTGCGGTCTGATATACATTTTTGCTGAGCGCAATAAGTTTCCCGTTAATCTTATAACACCGCTCACGCCGTGGACGTCCTTGCATTATTCTCGGGAGGAGATTCGTAATGCTTACCCCATGAATAATGTACTGGTTCTCCAGGCACAATCCCGCCGCCACATACTTTCAGTTGAGCCGACAGTTCGGAGTAGTTTTCAAATAGTTCTGGCGGACGTAAGTCCGGGCTAGCCCGATCTTTGCATTATCCGTTTCCGGGAGTGCTATCGCCATTCGGAATGCGCAATCTCGCGTAATAAATCGACCGAACGTGGAATAAAAATTTGACGGGACGATCTGACTTGTCTAGAAAGTGTATACTCATGAATTTTACATTTAAGCCGGTAATGTGATTTAACGCTTACCACCCTAACTCACCCAGGCCATCCCAAGTAATCATCCGCACGGTTATCGTTTTCGGGAATCTTGATAATTGCATATAGCAGTCATCCGGAATCAGGGATATTGCGTAATCGCAGCCAATCGTTACATCGACGGTGCGTTTTATTATCGTTGATTAATATCGGCGGTGCCATCGGTGGGCGCGAATGCAATACGTCTCTGCAATACGATACACCGCTTCCGCCACCACCTCTGGTTGTCTCCCTCGGCCACATGCGGCCATGCCAGAGCGCAATATCTGCAGTGATAGCATTGACCTCTTTTAGTGGTTCATAAAGCGTTAACGACTATATCTGACGGTAATTACAGCTACTATTGTGATATGTCATAAATTTCCCATGTGATTTGTCGTTTGCGCCCCGACCTTACCTCATCTCGTTCGTATCGTCGCCAAGCATCATACGTGCGTATACATACGTATATATATATATATATAGTATGGTTTCCGATGTTTAAACCACTCGGCCGGCCCGCGGGGGTAATTAGAACGCACCGTGAATGAAACAGTATGGAAAATGGAGATTTTGAACGGTGTTGCGATCGCGTTACGCTAAAAGGCCGTCCGTCCCACGGGCATCCAAGCATACTTACGCTAGATCGCACTAATAAACGCCCACTCGCCACTATGAATTTCCATCATCCAATTTTATTCGGTCTGTTTATCATCAACGTTTCCTTGTATACATGAGATATCATATACTTGCATCATTGTCCACGTCTGCACATTTACATCAATTAAGTTCATTACTTCTAAATATGTATCTTTTTATAATATTAAAAACAATTTAGCTTTTTACGTAGATGCATCGAAATATGTGCAGATGGAATGTTTTTAAGGAATTAATTTGTACAATACATTGCAAATAAATCGTTCCTTGAAGAAAGATATTTTGATTTATGTATTTTTATATATTTTAACTTCTATTTATTTTAATTCGAGATTTACTCGTGGAGGAGTATTGACTTTTAGTTATACGTTTATAAATTTTTTAGAAAGAATTTTTTGTACTGTCTTTTTAACGTGACTTTGGAGCTTTTATTTTTTTCATACGGTAATCAATAACTAATATAAAGTTGGATGTATGTGGTCCATTTATTCAATTGTCTCTCTTCGTTATTTCTCCGTCATAGTTTGCACACCCAGCAAGCCAGTCTGCGTACCCTTCCGTTTCGCCCCCGCCATCGCATTCGGGTATTGGTATGCCGGCATTTTCCGTGACACCGTCCACGAATCGATAGGGAATGTAGGCTTCGTGGACAACGATTTTGCGTAGGTAGCATGGAGCGTATATATCGCGCAATATGTGAACAATCCGCTTATCTTATCTAAAGTAATATGCTTTCAGTTTTCCATTATAAATACGGCTTCGTATCAATGTGAAGATAAGTTTTCTTTAAAGAAAAGAGTAATAAATTAGTTTCTAAGGGAAGGAAATAAAACAATTTATTATTAACTTTTCACCATCGTTCTTCTATATACATTTCTAAATGCATATATATATATATAATATGCATTTTCTTCTGCCAGCTGCATTTTATGACCTTCATTACTTCTTTGCTTGAAATTAATTCTGCTGGGAGTGTAGTATTACTAATTATTTCTGGCTATTCCAGTTTTCTTTAGACTGTAATATTTGCCAACGTTCAGAGCTAAAGTAATAATACGGTAATGTAATAACCAACTCGAGAAAAAAATAGAAGAGACACGAGATGTTTATTTCGAAAGAATCTTAAATCAAATTATTACAAATTAATATCTATTCGCTTGCATTTTCATGTAGATTGTCGTAATTGTTTGTTGTAGTTGCGTCAAAATTTTTCTAAAAAAAAAAAAAAAAAAAAACGAAACTCCAGACAATTTTGTTTTATTCAAATATTTTTCGAATTCTTACGAGCAAAACTCTCTTTTGTTAACGCTGACATTTATAATAGTCAGTATAAAAAAATGATATATTTGCAATTTTCGACTTGTTTCTGAAGATTGTTTTAAAGCAAAGGAAGAAAATTAAAAAGAATAAATTCACATTTATTTTAAAAGTCAAAGAGATTAAAACTATTAGGCTACTTAGCTTTGCTTTTCAAATGGACGTGTTGAATCCATTACAGTTATTCTCTACCGACATGTATATATTTTTTTTTTCCGCTCTATTTCTCATCGAACAATACGTACTTGAAGCGAGATACTTTGGCGGCTCTTGTAATATAGCACAGCTATTATTTTGTTCGCTGTGAAACATCCCGCGCGTATAATCGAGTCGGCAATATCTCCGAGATCTTACCCGCTGTTAACCGGATGGCCGGAGATGCATCAGCGTCTGTACGAAAAGCACCGAGTACTTTATGTTATTAGCTCTAACGCGGCGAGGAAATTATACTGGAAGAGAGCGAATTAAAGAAGAAGCAATGGTACATGGGTTCCAGAAAAAAGGATTAATCTAAAGGCATTATGGGAGGGACGAGTGGAAATACGTTTTGACTCGGACTTGCGATATCGCGTTATTCATTAAAGTACAAGGTGTCTTGAAACTTTGATTTCTTTGACTAATTAAACATTCCTTTATATAAAATTCTTTTTATGTATTATCTGTATTGTATAAATATAATGTTATCATATAAATGTTTATTAAATTAAAATAAAGAATAAATTATTGCTAAATTTCTTGGCAATTATACGTTAAATAAAAATATTATTATAGTGAAATCTACTTAAAGTTAATAAAACAATTATACTTTACGTTTACAATCTTGAATCTTAATCAAAGAATGTTTCAGATTTTAATACTTTCTAAACAGACTGTTTTGCTATTTCCTTCAATTTGTTCGTAAAAATTGTATATAAGAACATTGTATATAAGGATGTACATCAGTCTTCTTGGGACACCGTGTATGTTATCGTATATATGATCGCAAAGCAGTATTGCGTTTTCTTTCTATCCCATTCGAGTAATCACATCGTCCAACCTTAACTCTCTCTTCCTCCCACGAGTCGTTGTTAAGACTACGAAGTACTCGTAGACGATCATGAGCCTCGATTGGAGAAATGTCTACCGTATCTATATACCATAGTAACTTGCGGTTTATATCGCGTCCGCGAACATAAGCAGCTTCCTGTTTATCCAGCCGCGCGGTTACGCGCGAAAAACTCCTTTACCGGAGCAGAAAGCTGACATTATTATTCTGTTAGTATTGTTTTTTTATGCAGTATCTGCGCGTTGCAACAATGCGTTTCTGTATAATTCGATAAGTGTAGGGAGAGAGTTTGAAAAGTACGAATAACGCGAAAGTAGGATAGATAAATGTGATTACTTCCTTTCATCTGAGATATATAAGTGAGAAAATATAGTTAGCAAATATATGTCTATAACGTTCTAATAAGCTTGTTCGGGAAATTCGTTTCAAATCTTCTATAAATTCAGGACGTAATATTTTACTCAAATAGTAATTTTATTGAAGCAAATATTTACCGTTTTATTGACCTTGATATCTCTCGGGTAGCTGCATATATGATGTCCTTGCTTCAAAACGAAGCGTTTTTACTGGTAAAGAATTAATCGAGGTGATCGAGGTCTTTTTTAAGGGTTTCTGTAATAAAAACACGAATGTGCTAATATTAGAATTTTAATATTTGTATTACTCGAAATTCACATTTATTTTAATAATGCCATTGATGACAAATATTGTCTAAAAGCAAAGGAATTTTGGCGAAATCTTCGAGTGAGATTTCACCAAGTGAGAAAAAAGTCATAATTGCATTCATATCGATATGACGAAATCCATAATTTCGAATCTTTAATTTTGGCAGAATTTGACCTGAATTCAATCTGCGAATGCGTCCGCTTCGATGCTCGCCGGCGATGCCGCGCTTCTCTACCTAACACAAGAATTAACCACTGGATGAACACGAATCGACGCGAATTGCGAATTCCCTTTTCCGCTCGAATGTCCTCAACTTGAGCGCGCGATGCATACCAGTTTCGAATTGAATCAGTCGCGTTCCGTCGCACCATTGCGCCATGGCGCCATGGCGCCATTGCCCGGGTTCTCCCATTTTCACGAAACAGGTGCGTTCGCGTATCGCGAGGGCACATCGTCCTCAGACGAAGAGGAGAATGAAGAGTGCATCGGATTCTGCTGCAACGGAGACGCACTCGTGGGACTGTCGGCATCGGTTCTACATGGCAGAGCAATTAAGTGTGAATTTCTCTTCACGGACAAATGCAGCAACATCGTTCTGTGTCTGTCACTGAAGTAATCGAAAAAAAAAAGGTTTTGTTCAATTTTTTATCAATCTACACGATATCACCAGGGAATGGAAGTAACGCGGTAACTATAGTTACTGTTTTCACTCGGTAACGAGTGATGTTAACTAGTTATTTTTTAAAACTAACTTTCCATTCTCTGGAATGGAATCACATTTGGCGATCCTGAAGATTGATCGTTAACTTTTCACGTTATTGTTCCGCTAACGAAATCTGTCGCAGTGCAATATCGTAAATACAGATTAAGTCATGGCTTATTCGGTAATAAGTTATATCATTAGCCTCGGAATGGATTTTGTTCGTAACGAGCGCGGATTAAAATCACAATTGAGGTACCTATGTACGATATACGACGACTACAAGTTGCCATTTCATAGCGCTGTTTATGAGCGTATTACTCACATGCTTTCATAAGCTATAATGATAACTTGCGACTAATAAACTTATAAATAGTGCTATGAAATAGAAACTCGTAACGTCACTAACATATTTCCCAGTCATCAACCTAGTATAGAATGAGGATAAATGGATTCTGCGCGATGCAATTATATAAAGCCCGCGTACGGAATCGTGATAATAGAGGACCTATGAAAAGATCGTTTTGGCAGTGCTAATTTAGTGCCGCACTTTGAAAACCAACACCTGTAACAGACACAGAATACCGTCGAATGTAACGTTTTATTCAGCGGCGGCCGAAGCGACGATTTTACGCGTGTATTATATAATGGAAATTGGCGAAAAGCAAGAATTGGAATTCGCAATTCTCATTCATCAGAAATCGGCGTGGAATGGATAGGGTGTCGTAAACGAGATGACAACGGATGAAACGTTACGTGCGAAGCGAGACCAACGTACATGATGTCTGCCGATAGCTTTCATCGATGGTTCCGATCGCGATCTCTGAAACTGTTCCGTCGAATGACGGGGGATGATTCTACCTGATCTCGGGGTGTGCATCCCTGTGTTCGTGATCGCGCACGTGTGCACCCGACTGTGTGCACATAGCGAGCGCTTTGGCCCTTCAACCCTTGCCTTTCTCCCCTCTTTCTCTCTCTCTCTCTCTCTCTCTCTCTCTCTCTGTCTCACTTGCTCGCTCGCTCGTTGCCCTCGTTGTAGCTGTGTCATCAGACGCGTGCCGCAGCGATGCATCACAGAATGACGGGAATCGCGGCGTAACGCTTTACCCGCTCACAAATCACGCTACGCAACGTCGCCCGTGTGTCGCGTAACGTGTGCACACGCGACACGATTATTCTCTCTCTCTCTCTCTCTCTCTCTCTCTCTCTCTCTCCACCTGGACCATACGGTCGCCACAGACGCCATCGGGAGGTCACGATAAAAACGCGACGCGGCGACACCATGGCGCCCCACTCAAATTCCGTGGCATCGTGGAACCCAACACCCTTCTCTTGGTCAGCAACAACGCGACATCGCATATAGGGGCGATAGTGATGCATTTCTGCGTCATTTCGTACATAAAGAATAATCTACCAGCTACGTTCTCACGTTTTTATACATTTTTGTATCTAAGTATAAGCTACATTTTAATGGAAGAAGATAATGTATGATACATAGAGAGTATATATATGTTTTCTTATTTTCTAATACATTTAATTAAAATGAAACTTAAGGATTCATAATAGATCATATAGTAAGAAGTCCACACAATGTGGTCGCTTATATGATAAGTTTAATAAAAGTTTTGAAATAAAAAAATTATATAAAAAATAAAGATGCGTTAAAAAAATATTTTCAATATTTTCTATTTAAAATAGAATTCTTTACAATCAATATATTGTTGTCTTTTCGTTTTCAATCTTTACATTGCATTGAGTACTCTTCTTTTGTAAGTCGTCTTTAATTAATTGATCGCCAGTCGCCATAGTGGTTTGAATTTCTGAAATATTAAAATATCTTTGACTTTTTAACTGCAAATTTCAATTTTGGGAACAAGAAATAGATAGAGGGATAAAGTTAATAGAACGAGTGAAGTAAGGTTACAAGATTTTTGAAAGTCATTCGACGATATTCCAGAAATATAAGCTACTGTGACCGACTAATTAATTGAAGACAATTACAAAAGAAAAGTATTCAGCGATGATGCAAAGATTGATCACAGCGGTGTAATAATTGTACAAGATCATGTTTTGAATAAAAAAAATGTTTAAAATATCTTTTTGACATTCTTTATTTTATATGATTTTTGTTTAAAAATTTATGAACTGGATTGTCTATCTGCAATAATATGGCGTACATAGAAATTAGAAATATATATTAAAAATATATAAGCTGCACAATTGGCGAGATGTTAGCAGTATTACTGCTTTTAAGAATCTTTAAGGTATACAAAAAAGGATTATATACGACAATAGGATATAAACAGAAATAAATACAAAATAGCAATATAAATATTCCAGAATGAATTTCGATGCATACGTTATGAGTAAAATGATGATGATGGCAATCCATGATTACATACAATCGAAGATACCTGATCGTATATCATAGCGCTTTACGTTCTGTCCGGTTATGTGTACTTTCGAGTCAGACGTAAATGTCAATCCGATTTTATACTTCACGCGCACTGCCAGTCATGTACGGTTAGGCTTCACGTCCACGCAGATTTTATTTTCCCTGTATTTTCACTGTTGGGACATGATAAGCGTATTTCTTCCTCCGGGTTCCTTCCATTTCCCGTTTCGTATGTCCGTTCATGATTTCTCGAACGAGCACGAAAGAGCGTGCTGGGACTGCTGAGTCACCTGGCGATACAACAGAATCGCGCGTCGCGCTCTGACTTTCAATATTTTTCCTCCTTCGCTTCTCCGCCGCGCCATGGAAACTCCGATCGGCGAGAACGTGGGAAGATGAGCGACTTGGAGATGATCCGGGAAAATAACGTCTTCTAAATTCGCTCCCGAAATCATGCGTGCTGAGCATCGTTAACATTCGCGAAACATTCGATTACGTAGAAACCAAGTGGAAAGAAATAAAAATTCTTCGCTTCTGTTTCAATGTAGAGAAACTAAAAGAGGATAATCCTCTGTGATTATTTCTTTAATATTTTGTCTCTTTTATTTTATTATTTTTTGGTTATCAAAGATTTTATGTAGATATTATTATTACAAAAAATTATAAATATATGACGATCTTTTTTTATGATTTACAATGAAAAGTAACAAAAGACTAAATTGAGATACATTATTCTGATATGTACATGTTTGAAACTTCAGATTTATTAATGTTATTAGAAAAAATTATTTTTTGAAAATATTTTTTGTTATTGAATACTATAACTTTAAGAATTTATTTTTATAAGAAAGCTGAAGCAATATTTTCGATAATATTTTGAATGATTGCCGTTAGTATTTCGCTTATAAACCACACAATCGAAAGAATCGTGGGAAGCGTAGGTGGATCTTGGCAACGACTGATTCTTGATTTCTGTGTGTGATAACGGGTCATTGACTTTGTTCCACATGCACGAGAGCAGAAAGGATCCGGTAGGCGGTGTTGAGAATTCGCCGCCTAATTTGGGAAGGTCTGTTTTAAGGGTCTGAGACTCGTAGGGACGGGAAGAGATTCATTGTTGCAGCGATGAAACGAGATAATGCGAATCGTGACCGGTTATTTTTCATACGTTCTTTTGGGAAATGCAAAGCCGTTGGGCTTAAAAATGATATCTTAGACATGCCCCTATTTCTTATCAAATATTTATATGAAAACTTGAAAACAGATTGTCACAATTTTTATAGAATTCTTAGTTGCTTTTTCTTGTTTAATTATAGAAAAATAGAAAAATTCTTACGTTTAGTAAGACTTTCTATACTTATTTATGGTTTATATATTATATATTTATCTTACGTTTTTGGAGATGCAGCAATTAATGATTATCTAAGTAAATCAGTTCCAATAAAATTCCAACTTCTTTTAAGCGTACTTTTAGATTCTGATATAAGTATAAATTAAAACTCTCGCAGTAATGCTATATAAAAAATATGACGACTAACGAATGAAATAAGCAATAAATTGATATTGATGTTTACATTTTTTTAAATAGACTTTTTCATTGAAAGAATACACAAGTTATGATGAAGTTTATAATATAGAATCTACAGAGAAAAATGAGCTAAGACTTTGACAGAATATTTTAAAATGTAATTTGGAAATATCTAGATCGTCGACGATTTTCAATTCCAGATTAGTGGATTTCTGAATTATATAGTAGCAAAAATAAATCGTGTAAAAAGTGCATATATGCGAATGAAGATTCCGCAGATCTTTCGCCGACAGTTATTTATCTAATTTGCCGTTTATTTTGCGCTATCTTCTCTCTACCGCTCTATCCTCACTTAATTAGGTTCCGATTAACAGTGGAGCTTTGTGCAAATACCTCTTTAGGATTTTGCTGAAAACGCTCATTAAGCGGCGGCTATCGAGTTACCGCTCTAGTAACGAACCTCGATTGTTTTCGATCTCGAGCCGTCTCGCCGTTTTGGCGCGGCGATAACCCCGATTTCATCTTCGTGCATGAGCTAACTCGAGCTCCGCAATTACGCACTTATCCGTACTTTAATCTTTTTATACCATTCCAAGCGAGATTGTCGCATTTGTGGAATGCACAATCGAATGATTTTATGCTTAGGAAAAGCACGAGTTTCATGTTACGACTAAAATATGTTTGCGTGTGTAAATGTTAAATGCAATATTATTTTGTACAATTTGAATAATTTTCAATACTATATATTTATGCAAATCTTGGATTGTAGGCTATCGCTCGATTTGCTCAAAAGACTTAATCTACATTGCCTGTATACTTGTCTCGTTTATTAAATTATCTGGCGACTGCCGTTGTTTATTATGTTAGGTTTTCGTGTGAACAGTACCTGATCACGGTCTCGCCCAATATTGACGCTGTATTTTATCTAAATGCAAATTCGACGTAGGGTCTTGAATATCGAAGGATCTTTCTGTCCGCGTGGTCGCCGCGTGTAAGGCGATTCTGTAGCGTGGTATGAATTAGCGTGATTCCAATCTGAATATCAAGAGGAATCCGTGTGAACGTGAGTGAAATGATAATACACCATCGCCCTGTAAAGCATACTGCGTATACTTTTCCTGTCGCCTAGTCGGAATCTTTGTACAACGGGTGCAAGAGCGAATTAAATCCACGTTTGATATCAAAGTTATGTGACGTTGAATATAAAATTACGTCTACGTGGCTTCTCTACGCTTTACTGCGTGACGTGCGCGCGCGCGCGCGCGCGTGGATTGTTTTTTCGCAGAGCGTAAAATTACGCGAAAGCCTCGCAGAAGCGACGAACGATTTTATTTTGTATTCCACTTTTTCCGATGCGCGAAAATACGCATTAAATGAATTTATAGAAATTGTTATTTTATGTAAAAGAGGAGAAAACAGTTATTGCATTTGATTCTGATATCTAACTGAATTCTCATTCTTGATAAATATGAGTATTTAGATTGTTAAACAAAGCAGATGGTTGATAAATGAAGTTATATTTATCTTTGATATATATTTAGTTTATTCTCTGCGGCACAAATTGATGCTAATACCTTTTTATCGAATTAGCAAGCATAAAAGCTGGAAGTTGCTACTTAAATTAAATGAACAATCTTGGATTCGTAATCTCGGGTAGCGCTTGATTAAATTGGTAGTCATTCACTCGGCTTGATTATTTACTGTTCTTAACTGAGATTAGGCGCCATCTTATTACTACCCGGCAGCCCTTCGTGTTCCTCCCGTCTACAAGTTAGTTACGTTACAACGGTTGCTTTCGCGAGACCTCCCCATTGATGAGAAAATAAGCGAAACGGAATCAATATCTCTGGAATTTGCGGGAAATAAAGTTAATTATCGTCTAATTGACAAAGATAGTAGGATGTGGAGGGAATGTTTCCCTCGTTCTTATCTTTTATTGTTTCTTAGTTACTAATGTGCTTGAAATGACAGCTGCTCTTCAAAAACAATTACAGTTGTATCCAATTCGAAACCGATGACGATTAAAATATGAAATAATGGAATAAATAATCAAGTTTCATGATTAATTTTCGAAAAAATTAATATCAAAATAATTTCCAATATTGAGATAATTTCTCATACCATTAATTTTTTTTTTTATGAATAAATATCGTTTCTTATTGGGTTGATTTTTTAAAGATTTATTGCTGCTTGAATTTCTGATCTATGAATTGAATTCTTTTCAACTCTAGAAGTATGGATATCAATTAAGGTAAAGCTGGCACCGTCGATACTTAAATTTTCAGCGTGACGCAGATAAATCTTCTCTGAGAAGCTCTCGTCTGTGCAAGCGTCTTTGCGGTTCCAAATGGTCGCTTTAAATCTCACTGGCGTGCATCAAAAGTTATCACATTTTTCTTTGCGAATTTTTGCCGCACTTCCCTTTCTCCTTACAGATGCGGGAGGGTGAGATTTCAGGTGGGATGGGCGCGTTTTTCCGTTTACGTTCATACCATGCCTTATCAACATAGAATTGACGTGCTGCGAAAAGAAAGTTAATATCGTCTGCGTTACGCTTAGAGAAAAGCAAGGAAGAAAGAACACCCACGCTTGACCAACTTTTATATCACGCTCTGATCTCGACCCTCGTTCGAAACCTATAAAAGTTGAGCATGGTTTCGAGCAGGATCATTGGACAGGTGAGCGTACGGATTTCGAATTCCGGACTTCACGATGCCTAACGCAGCACATTGGAAAGATTTTTCGACTATTGTCCAAAGTTACATCTCGCTTCATTTTCGATTTAATTCTAAACGAGGCGCATTTAATTCTGTACAAATAACAGTTGATCTTGTTGTGATTTTTGTTATAATTATATGTTAAGATTAAGAAATAAATTAAGAAATAAATAGTTATGGAGCTAAGCAAAACAGGTTTTTATTTCCTTGAATGACTAAGAACTTGTCGAGAAAGTCTAGAACAGGATCTATTTAAATAGAATACATTCTGTGTATTGTTTATGATACAACGAAATGTCATATGGATAAATCTACAAGTCAAGTACAAGTTTCAGGAAAGGCATACAGAGAAATAATTATGAAATAATAATAAAGTTTCAAATATAATATTTACAATATTAATTGAAGAAACTTGTGTTATATATACATTAGATTATTGATTTAGTATGTCATATCTACAGCGTGTCATCTTTTGAAGTGGTTATACTATAAGTTAGTATCTCTTGTCCGCCGTTCTTTGAATATCTTCATTGCACGCTTGACTTTTTTTCTTTCTTTCTGGAATATTTGCATTAAATAACATCTATGGCGCCCGCTATTACTCATAGTCTGTGAAAAAAATCGCGATCAACGTAAATGCGAGACGGTGACTCATGAATATCCTATGGACGGTTCGAATCATCGCGTGTTATATACATGTTATAATGCGGGATGACGGGTTCATGTGGATAAGAATAGAATGAATCGCTTGACAAAACTTCTATCAAGTTTATTAGAATTTTCGATGCTTCTTTTATCGTATATAAGCATGTCACTTTGAATCGATTAATTGCACCTTTTTTATATAATCATTGATAGTTCAAATCGATTGCTTTGTGCGTAGTATATTTGAGGAGAAATTGTAGCAATTTTGACAATTTATGATTTTTGCATTGAAAGTCATAGAATTTATGAAATTAAAATAGTATATAATAGGCTAAGGAATAATAGATAAATTGTGTTAGTAATAAAAATAATTTATGAAAAATAGTTTAATGAAAGTTACTTAAATTTTCAAATAAAAATTATTAAGTATGATTATTGATATATTATTGATGTTTAATAAAAAAAAATATATTCACTGTTTAATTTTTTAATAATATAAAAAAATACAAAGAATCGACATATTTGATCCAATGATACTTAATTTTTTGTGTATTAATCATTTTTATTTGAAAATGTTACACAAAGCCAACTTTTATCAAACTTCTTTTATTATTCTTATTATTAATCTTACTATTTATCTATTTTATTCCTCATCTCACTACTTTAATTTCAGAAATTCTACAAGACTCTCGCTCGACGCAGAAACAATAAGTGCCAAAAAATTGGGATAATTTCTCACCGATTTCCGACGAGAAATCCAGGAGCTTTTCACCCTATTGTAAATCAGCGTTTGATGTCATTCCGTGTCAAATCGCATGATTAACGGTCCGCTGTCGGATAGAGGAGGGCCCGCTGACTTATCATCTGGGGGTCTCGTCCATCGGTGTGTCCACGTCGCACCCCCTCTTCGAATTTTAATCATCCCTTCAGAGGAGGCCGAGAATGGAGAGGAGAGCGGAGAGATTTCGCGACTGATGCGCTGCTTTATTTCGTTAACGTTTCAATCGATCATCGTATGCTCTTGGGATTTGCCCCTTTCTACTGTTCTTCATCGATTCCCCATGCGCACTATGGCGTTTCACGACCTCATTGCTGACGTAATCGGTGTCGCTCTGTCTTTGTAAGCACGTTTTTGCCTTTATCCGTTACGACGTTGATCGGTTTGTAACGGTCTTAACCGCAGACCGGAGTATTCGCGTTAATACATTTTTAAAGGAGAGTTTCTTTAATCGCGTATTACGCTATTTTGCGAGGATTTTGCCATCTATATTCTTAATTTTCGCGAATAAGAGTGAAAACAATTATTGAAAGCTCGGTGTGACGTGAAAAAGTTATAAGATCGTTTTCTATAGATTCAGGATTTATTTTCCTGATCCTCGACGATTGATTTCTCTGAGCTCGTCCTGCTTCGTGCAGCTCCCTTCTCTTTAGCCGCTTCTGACGCGGCTAACCGTTTAAATTAATGACTCTTGTGTGAGAGCGAGAATTGGAGTGAAAGAACGCTCGGACTCCAGCAAACGAATTGCGAGTTACAGAGAAATGTCAAGGGTGAAAGAATGCGGATCACGTTCGATAGTGTTAATTCTTATCTGGCTATGAATACATTTGCCAACTATTTCTTATGTTATTTTAAATGTAATCGAAGTTAAATGAAAAAAATATTTTGATTTTTGATTTATGTCAAATTTATTTTATTTAACACTAATAGGAATTAATCTGAATTATTCCAATGCTTATATAAAGATATATAAAATTTTTGTTTACACATTTAACATAATATATATTGCAACACATGTGCATATAAAAAATAATATTACAGTAACATTGTAATGCAAAAGTATAACTACATATATATTTAGAATATATTTAGTCTTTTGTTTTTTTCTTTATTTTCAATCTTTTTGCATTTATACGTATCTTTTGCATATATATTAGGTCATTTAAAAAGTATCCGCGGTTTTTTGATCAATTTTTGAATGAAAAAACCGCGGATACTTTTTAAATGACCTATATATCTTTGTGTATATATTGTACATATGTCTTTACTATTTAATGGTAATATCTACGCTTAACAATCGTCCAATCAAGTTCTTTTAATTGTTACATGGCCTGCGTTTTTTATGTAGCTACGAAGCGGAAGTTAATGCGTAAAAGCGGAGGAAGGAAATAAATTTAATAAATTAGCACCCACCTCGCCGCTTTAATTTACACCGCATAATGTTCACTCTGTTCCGAATACAAGCGTAAATCCGAGGTACCAGCTATGCTTTTCCGTTAGCTACTTCCACCTAACAGTCTTGATCCTATGCTACGAGAGCCATTGTGCGCAGTGTAAATAACATTTAATATTAGTGTTTTGCCTTGAGCTTTACTGTGGAAACGGCTCAAAGGGTTCTTCCACTGACGAATCAGAAACGGCGAGGAGCTTCGTGGATGTTTTAATTGGCGCTTGCTCTTCGTAGAGGCGTATTCACCCGCGTTTGCTAATGCTTCAAAGCGCGCGACTGATATAATGATCGCGCTAGATACCACCCTATCTTCAGATTAACGGATTCGAGTTTGCAATCAAGTAGTCTGTAATCTATGGCGTGTCAGTCCATTGACATCATGGTGTACGCAGAACGGGATCTGCAATGATTTCCTCAGAGATTATGTAATGGCTCGAAGCAATCTCTGCTTTCGGAATATTGCTCTTGTCGATGATACGTCGCATATCTGATAGCCCTTGGAGTATCTTTAGAATGTTGAAAGAAAATCCATGAAAGTGTGTCCTTTAAGTTTTCACAGAGTCTCTGCGGGGAAAGTTTCTTGTGATTAGTTAGTTTGTTCGTTTTTTTTTTATCATTATTACATAGTTTTCTAGAATATATTCGGGTATATTTTGAATACAGAGTCCCATGATATTTTATTTCAGGTGATTTATTTGAGTATGAATTTTTTATATGTAATCGAGAATTACTTTTGTATATGTGGAAAATTTACATTTAATAAATCATATTGTCTTGATTTTGTCCTATCACGCTACCTTTGTTTAATTTCCTATAATCATAAAAAAATTTGAATATTTAACTTTTAAAAACCAAACAGTTTTTTGTATTCGCATATCTGCGAACCGTAATTAATCCAGAAAGCGACAGTGAATCATGACCTCGGGGTTAGTTAGACTAGACCATCAGTGGGTTTGAGAGGGAAAGGCAGAGATAGAGGATGGAGTATCGTGGAAAACGGTGTGCGTGTGGGGAACAGACAACGGTGTCCGAGATGCGGAGAGAGGTCCACGTTATCGAGAGTACCCGGTACGGTATTGGCAGACCGTTTCCCAGCAAATAATTGGAAATGCAAACGGAACCGACCGTCCTGTGATAGTTCGATAATTGAGTCTCTTATCAGTGTTTGAATGCGCCCTCTGTCTCGCTTCTGCGCCCTTTGCCCCCGATCGTATTCCCTCGCCCTTTCGTTTCTCCTCTTCTGATGCGGTCACTTCTCTTTCTTCCTCTCGCTATCGTCAATCCCTTCCCATTCTCTTCACTATGTTCTCGTCATTTACATGCTGGAGCACCTCGTGAAGACGCGTATTACCAACGAACGAACAGATGCGTCGCGCCCGTCGAGCGATGCTCCTAGATGTGCACGATGTTGCTAGGCAGATGCGTGCACTTTTGCGTTCGTATGCATCGTTACAACACGATGCATTCCTGTGTGTATTCATTTAATAGCGTCCAAATTTTTTGCCCGACACGTTCAGGCTCGGTTCTTTTGAATCGAAGTATTATCAAGTAGTATTACCTTGAAAAGCTCATTTGGAAATGCTGCAATTTATTTTAAAAGCGACTATATAAAAATTTTTGAAATTTTTTTCTAAAATATTAAAAAAAAACAATCATTTTTAAATAATTATTTTGATTATTTGTGCAACATCGATGTTAAATTTAATAATACACATAATCGTCTCTCTTTTCCATCGCATATTTTGCATCCTAGTTTCGAGCTCTTCTCCGATATTCCGTTTATTGAATTGTGTTTATTTTTAAAACTCTCGAAATCGTAACAATTTTATTTTATTTCCGCATTGCGAGTCTTAATTTATTCGTTAATTTACATTTTCCATAAATTCCAACTGCGACAATGTTCAGATTATATCGATGAAGGTTCTATTCACTCGCGAACATTTCGCGTTAGGAAAATACGCGCGTCCGTTGCAGGTAAATTCTCCAACAAACTTCTTCACGCTTGCTTGCTCTGGCGCGTAAAAAATACACCTTTTACGATACACGCGCAAGGAACGAAGTGCACGAGCGACACTCTAACGCGCTAACTTTCAGCTCCTCCGGGTCATTTCCCTTGCGCGCGACTACGAGTACAACTCGTCTCGGTACGTTTACCGTAAATGTACCCGGAGGTCTCGCGTTTTGCGGCTCGCGTAACTCTCACGGTATCTTGCACGGATCAAGACCACGTCTCGCTCACGCATTGGGTAAACACGGCGCCGCATGCGTTTCGCGGAAACAGAGAGATGCATTGTATATATAATATCTGGAAATAGTATTCTCCGCTACAAACTCTGTACATTTAATGTACAGAGTTTTTTTTAACAACAAATTAACGTGAATTTGTTATTTGTTACAAATCCCGACAGATGTTGAAATTGTGATTTTAAAATAATATTGTACTTTTTAAAATTCATACATAGTTTTTCCAAAATTTTGTAATATTCATGAGATGACAGATACATGGAGAAAATGATTTTATTGAAGTATCTATAAAAAAAATTAGCTAAATACAAATTTGAAAATAATTTTGTTAAAATTTTTTTTTAATTATCAAAATAATTGTGTAGAAAAGAATATATTGAGCAATGCTGCAAAAAGTTTTACATCAATCAGATGCTTGAGCATCTTATATAATTATTTTAATAGTGCAACATTATTTTCTGCAGGTCTATATTCAATTAAAAATTTTAGATACTTCAGCAAAACTATTTTTCCATGTACATATGTTATAATAAGATTCTATTATCGAGGTATATGAAACGTCTCAAAACCTGTAATAAAATTTAATAAAAAAATGATTGTAAGTGGTACCAAATTGAACACGTCTATTGCAAAAAAAAAGAAGAAAAATTTAATTGAAGGGACGTAGAAAAAAATTGTATTGCAATCGCTCTCGGATGGATATGATGTATGCGCATGCACGCGATGTATGTGCATTCGTGACAAATACTACGGATGCACACGGAACGCTAGCTGCAACGTCCAGTGCAGTGCTATAAACACCGGTGTTACGTCAATTACGTAAAGGGTTAACCACGATGTTTTGCCGTGCGAGAACCGAAATTATCCCTATTCCGTCTGTTCCGCGCTCGTCCTATTCCTGTCGCCAGCCAACCAGTGCTTCCGATTACGCTGAAATTTCAGATAATTTCGCTTACTCGCGACACCGGCTGTACCGACCTGTCGCTTAAACCGGATATTTCCTAGCCTAGCTGTCTCGGCGGATTTCTCATGAAGAATCCTTTCCAGGTGAAACAATGCCGTAATGAATTGATAAACTTATGTTATTCTCAAATGATTTCTTTTAATGAGTGCTTTTAATGTAAAAAGTCTCACGCAGAGATATCGCTTGTATATATGCGTTATGCCATAATTAATATATCAACATTATCGTTTCTTATTTATGATTTGCATTTTCATTTTAATTAAAAAAAAATTATGTCTCTCTTCAATTAAAATAATTTAAAAAATGTCCCTTAAAAAATTTACTTTGTTGTTGCACGTTATATGAGAATCGTATCTATTAATAAATTTTAAGCGAAATAAGCATAATTATTTTATTAAATAAATTAAAGCTCATTGTACTATATATGTAATTAATACAATGATATAGAATATGTCATTAAATTATTTTCTATAAAGACTGCCATGAAAGTTATTTATTAGTTTTGTTATTAAGATGATAGCAAAAACCATCTAATTATATTCATGTTCGCAAACATGTTTACGATATATTTATTGATGCAATTTCTGCGATGCGGTTTTAATTTTGGATGAAACACAAAGCGTACGTTAATAATTTAATGCGCTGGTAACACGAGTATGTCGAACTAATATTTTAATATAATCGCTCTCGTTTATAACATTTCCTGAATAATTTAATTGATCGACGCGTTTCATCCCAAAATGCGACGATATTTAATTTGCGCAAATCTATACGTTTTAAGAAATTGACGAGTTTAAAACAACGTAATTTCTATATCTATACTATTTAATTCTTAATTATTATAATTAAAAAAAAAACAAAATTTTTGTGTTATTGTATTATGCTACTTATATACATCCTTTAGTTTTGTATTATATTGCTGACACTCCTTATTAGAATACTGAGAACTGTGTTAAATAAGAAAATCATTAAAAATGTGTAAAATTTAATTAATATTTGCAGAACATTATCTTTATATATGATAATGTGATGTTACTCATTAGTTTCATGCGAAGTAACGATAGAGCTATCAAAAATTTTTTTAGAGAGAAGCTCATTTTCGAATGATGATATCTCTTTCGATTAGCTTATTCAATCACAGAGACATGGGATACGCCCGGCTGATTATATGCGCCATGCAATTTACTACACTTCCTCATGCCGGAAATTAATTTTATATCGGCTGCCGTAAAGGCGTGAACAAACGAGAAGCGCTTTTACCTTATTACCGAACAATCCCGAGCACGGTCAGTTAATTCGCGAAGACGCGGTGAGAGCCGGAGGGGGTGAATGCGACTTTCGTGACGGCGGGGGGGGGGGGGGGGGGGGGGGGGGCGGGCTTGGCTTAATCAAATTCAAGATTAAACTTCGGAGTTTCGTAAGTTGTTCCTTGCGAATATTTGTCGGGGAGTGATTTTAATTTCCATAAGTACCGCAATCTCGCTTCTCTCGGTATCCTCCTGTTCTTCTCCGGCGGGCATTTTCTGCAGCCCCTTCAACTGCCTCGATGTATTCGCGCGAACGGGCGACCAATCACGCGCGTGAATGTTGTAATATTAAAATTTTCGATACCGGGAATTCGCACGGTGTTCGCACGATTTGCATTTTAACGGCCGTGAAGACGAGTGCTGAACTCTCGCGTGAACATTCTGGGTGGGATCTTCAAGAATCGAGAAGGAAGTTTTTATGGTGCACCGATTAAAATTCTGTTGCGAGCGCACGCATCTCTCTTTGATATTAAATATCGTCGTGGCAATACTGAATAGTAAGTCATTATTTATGTGAATTTCTTTTCGTGATATTACAAGCCTTGCTTTTACTGACACATATTTCTTCGAGGATTCCAGTTATTCTTGAAGAATATAATTTGTAATTTAAATTGATATTTGTGGACTAGAATAATAAAATGCAAGTGCCGAGATATTTATATTTTAAATGAATATTCTCTACTTGCGATGGAAAATTAATTGCGATTATGGACGCGAGAAACATTTCCAGTATATTACCGGTATTATATAAATGGAAGTAAAAGTATGATGAAATTTATTTAAACATCGCACAGAAAGTGCGGAAATATTTATAGATCGTGTGCGAGCGCAACAACACGCGCAACGAAACTGTCAATTAGAAGTGTAAATTCTTTATTGCACGCTCATGGCCGTTATGTAATGGCGGGATACACCTGATTAAATTTCTGCTGCTATCACGCGCACCTGCCGCCCGATTTAAGATCCCTCGCAAGGAAGAAGCTTGGCGGTCGAGAGAATACAACCCCGATATTTTCCCTTCCTGCGCAATTTCACATCCTACGACGACCAAGTTGCTGTCCTTGATCCGACGGAATGAAGTGCTCCGTTTTTTCCTTTTTGGAATATCTTAAAAATCTGTAATCAGTTTTTTATGGATTACGGGGTGCCTCGGGAAAAAAAATATGATGTTAATCAAGTTATTTTAAGAAAGTAATATAAATACAGATTAAATTATACGAAATTTTTATAACAAGCATTATCATTATTGCGAATTAGATATTCAATGAAAATCATATATAAAATAATATAATGTAATAATATTATAGAGCGATAATTCGACTGATTTATTTTCATTAATTTCAAATATATATTTTTTAATTTAACTATTTTATAATAACAT
This sequence comes from Acromyrmex echinatior, assembly GCF_000204515.1. Next base: position 341,545 of record NW_011627293.1, read on the forward strand.
TATAAATCGGGGTTACGTCTTCATCTTTTTTAATTAAAATAATTAAATAATGCTCGGACACTAATAGCTTTTATAGCTTTTTCCTACTTTGAGAGGAAACATAACTCATTAATACAAAAGAAATGAAAGCTCTTTCCTTTGAAAATTATAATTAATCTGACGAATATCTTAAGAAGTTTACACGAATAGATTTCACTCTATATATCGTTTCGCGTTATCAATTCAGGTCATAAAATGAAAGATTCGAGATTTCATTCCTATAATGTGAATTGCATGGCTCTCATTCTTGCGAAACGTGTACACAATCTAGCGAAATTATCACCGCGAATGTTTCGCGGCAAGAAGGTTACTCTGTCCGGGGCTAACGATAATTAAGCAGTCCGCTCGACATTATAATACGGGCAATTTACTTGAGAAACGCGCGAGCGCGGGAAATTACGATGCGCCGTCGCCGAGCACCTACATCGTGTCGACGCGAAGGGCGGGCAGGAGGGAAATTAACGAAATTCCGTTTGCTCGTGCCAGTGCGATACAACGCCTCTCGCCTCTCACCTCTCGTCTCTCGCGAGGTCGATAGGGTACCGGAGAGGATGCGAGAGGGCGAGTCAACTTCCGTCTTTCTCTTTCTCTCGTCTGCTCTTCTCCTCTCTGTTTGCCGCCGAAGGCAGTTATTACAGCGTTATTTCAACCCCTCCGGCCACCTTTCCCCGGCACATTGCGGTATTAAATTCCCATATTGTCACGCTACGCGACCCCAGCGAAGTGCAATCGCGAACGCACAGCGGTGGCGGATACTGTAATTTTTATCGATGGATCGGTGTGTGCGCTCTAACGCGAAAAAAAATGAGCTTTATGAAATGACGCGTCCAATAGCACAGGGCACGAGAGTATATACATACACACACACATAGATATAGATAAATATATATTTTATATACACATGTATACATTTACATACATATATAATATGTAAGTATATATAATGTGTGTATTACATATATTGTACATGCACTGAAAAAAAAAACTAAATTTTAATACTTGTACGAATAGTTCTAATTATTTACTAAATATAAATATATATTTATTTCATACAAAAGTTTTAATCAATTGTGTGATTTAACTATTATTTTTACTGAATATATATATATATATTTATTTACTGTAAGTAAACGTTTACTTAGTGCTATTCAAAACAATATGTATTAAAATTGAGAAAATTTTTTTTCGTTACATACAGATGCATATATTATATGTGTATGTATATTCGTATGCGATAGGGATGCTTGGCTGTTGCCTTGCGGGCAGTTGGTCCACGTTCATTGTTTGCACATCTTTCTTTTGCGCTCGCGGCGAATATACGACACGCGGAGTAATACAACTCAATCCGTTAAGGTTACAGGGAGTAAATCAATTACAGTACCGCGTACGAGACCCCTGTTAACGGAAAGCGCTTTGAAGCTATGTCGGTGTAATGCATTCGGAAATGAATTACCGAGCCAGTGTTATCCGCGGGGCATACATAGGACGCTTTCCTGATCAGGCGCCGGTCCTACAGTCCTGTAGAGTACCTTCTCTCTAGAAGCGGCAGGTACAAGTTGTATAATATCATTAGCTTATTTGCATTCACAGCCGTGACAGCTCGCCCGATCCTCGGAATCGACTTTCCGCAAAATTGGATTACGCTTACAGTACGTTGCTGGAAATTTTATGATTCATTTGTTTCTTAACGTTATTACGGACAGCGTTCGCAACCGTGAATAAAAGAAAATGCAGTTGACTGAAGATACTTGTAGGAGTTGCACATAATCGGAATAAGCGGAGATTTTTATCTTTCCCGCGACAAATTTTCTCCTCTTACCCTTCGCCTTTATTCGTGACCCATATGTCTATATTATTTGTATACCCATGTTTCGCGGTTATTACTTCGCACGTCGCGTACGCATATACTTCGCGCAATACGTACGAGCGAAGCTGGGCGAGGCAATAAAAATGCAAAACTTACATCGTCTTCGCTGTGGCACAATAGCTTACTGCATTTCTGAAAATAATGTATGACGTTTATCGACTTCCCGTCCGAGGCAGTTTGCAAAAATATCAGATGTGCCAACGTGACAAACGATACCGAAGCGCTTATGTAAGTTTATCTTTTGTGTTCTCTCTCCCTCTCTTCCCCCTCCCCCTCCCCCCCATCTCTCTCTTTCACATATCTTTGCACAATATCAATGTATTTCAAACCGCTATATCTTGTGAGGATAAAAATCATTATACAATGTAAAATATAAATCTGATCGATGTGATGTATATCTACATTGTTTTATTTGCATCGATGATCATGTATATCAATACTTTTATTTTGCATCAATGATCATGAATATGTGCTGTAATGATAAAATATGATTGTATACGGACGATTGGATAAAGTACAATTGTATTTCCATGTTACTATCGAAAATCAATTTTGCTATATAAACTTTATTATTCAGTATCCAACAATTTATTTAATTATCTCTTAAATACGTAAAGTTCTTAATGACATAAATTCATAGTTATGATTATATTCTCGTATAAATTAATCGTCGTAATGGCTGTTAACAAATACTAATTATCTGATGAAATTCTACATCCTATTTTTATATCCTATCCCATATCCCATATCACAGTATCGAACGATTTGGTGAAAGATACAAAAACTCCGTCTAGGTTTTCCGTCATGCGGCGGTTTACAGAAATCTCCGATTTCAGGCTTACAGAAGTTTAGAGGAACCTATACACGTCGGCAGTCGCGCAACTTCTCCCGATGTTCACAACCCTTGTTTGGCAAGCCCTTTCGTGATCAGGTTTATCCTACGCGCGCGAAATCGATGCAGACACTCTGACAGAAAGAGAGACAGAGAGAGGGAGGGGGGAGGAGAGAGAGAGAGAGATCGGTAGGGGTGCGGGTTTCGGGGATTTCTAGTTCGCTCGAATTAATTGCATTGCAACGAGAAGCTCCGTAAACGAATGCGTAGCACGCACGTTGAGCAATTTATGCGATTGCTCATGGCCGTTGAATTCTCTAGCTGAGTGTGACGTACGAGATGTGCGCACAATAAGAATTTTTTACAATTTTATGTTTCCTTCCTATTCTGCAAACTGATTTTATTACGGAGTATATAGAGAGAGATAGATCTTTTTTTATATACATCTAATATTTATAAATTTGTTAAGAGATGTCTTAACATCTCGGAAAATATATCTTTTTCGGGGAACTATGACTGCATTAGTAGAAAAATTCTATTTGGTATTTATGACTATAATTGTATGATAAAATAATTGTGATTAGAAAAGTGATTTTTATGATTATAAATTATTTGGTAAAATAATTATGATTAGAAGCTCCATTATTATAGTTGTTACTGCTATAATATTAGTAAGAATAATAAGTTTTACAAAAAATGGAATCAGCATCAAAAATAATTATAAATTGCAGTTAAATTATGTTATTCCAACTTTTTTTCTTAGTTGGTCATTTTGATTCGTATTCTGTTAGATAATGAAAAAGTTCACATATAAATATAATTCATAAAGCAGTAGTAAAAAAATTGCAGTTTTAGAATTTGATTTTTTAAAAATATTTATTATGTAAAGAAGATATGAGTAATCTCTTTGAAAATTAATAAACGCCTTCCAGTCTTGAATGAGTCAACCACTGCCAACTAAGGATAATATTAGTTTTTTTATGCATATGATAATTATTCTCATTTTTGTGATATTTCTAAAAAGGAATCTACTTTATTGTAATTTTATTTATAGAAATTCTGGATACGCTTTTTTGTTCATAAATTTATCTTTTTAAGAGCACGACTATTTTCCGCGTGCAAATAATGAATCTATTTTTCATTTTCTTTTTATATATACTCATTAACTGCATCAAATTAGTAATAAATTTATTTTAGCATTTATTCGTTTCCTTCTGAGTTCGTTAAATCAACTACCACATTATTCTGTTCGTGCAAGCGACTGTGTGTAATAAGCTCGGCATAATCGTTTCGTCGTTCGTAAAATAATCCACCTAGCCGTCGATCAACGAGAGGCTTTTGCTCGCTTCAGGCACTACGATTCCGGCGGGATCGTTTAACCGAATCATCCCGCAAATGGAGGTGCCTCGCGTGGGCGAGTCGAAACCGACATGACAGACTGACGGTCGGTACGACACTATACTTTCGCAATTACCTATGTTAATTACGTGGTTTTAACTCGCTCGCACTATCCGACATTGAGCCTCCCATACCAGCCTCATCTTCTCTGTCTTCGTTAAAACCACACACGTGCACACACGTACACACGCTCGTATAGACTCGCACTGGTTCATTTCCCAGCCACGTTGTTCCTTTTCCCTTCTGTGTACCCATTGAGTTCACGTACGTACGTAATCGCGTAGGTTTACATCCCTTTATGTGCATCACAAGCTCTGATTCGTAGTGCCTCGCGATTACGGCGCTTAATCGAGCGATTCGTTTACTACGTGCACAATCTCGTTTCGGGATGGAAGCTACTGTGGCGTTATGTGGACATAGTACTTCTCGATCGATCAAGGTCCGATTCTGCGAAGCGGCTTTACAGCTTAATAACTTAACGCTTTATAGACTTATCAATTTTTGGATAGTTTCTTCGCGAATCGGTGCGTTAACGTAATCCTACTTTGAAGGGATCCGATTTTATGAATTAATTTTGTGGTTTATCGTTCTAAATTATTGTTATATATATATATTAGCAACATTTTTAGAAAATGTTAATTAATATTTATCGAACTTTTGACTTTTTAACAGAAAAGCTGTAGGGGTATAGTGTCATGAGACAAAGAATACAATGCAATAATAAATTGTAGCAAACACTGAAAAAAACATAACAACTTTTAAGAAAATATAAATTTTAATAAATATTTGTTTGAATTTGAAGTAAATATTTACTAAATGTAATATATTTATTTATTACAAGTATCATCAATTTAATTTATGTCTATCATTTTTGTATTGAGTAAATATTTATGTACGTAAATAAATTCAGTACTATTATAAAAATGTATTAAGATTTAGTAAATTTTGTTCAGCGTATCTAAGGAAAAGCTGTAAAAATTTAGAAATACGCTCTCATCGTCTAAAGGTATCATAAATTGTAGATGTAGGATTTCTTCGTTGCTAATTCAATCATTCAATTTTCTCACATTTTTTAATACTTTCCACGAAATTTGATAAATATAATTAAATTTATCGACGCCATAGTGAAATGTCGCGTCACGATATTTCGCGAAATATTGCTCGTAAAGTTATTTTCAGCCTTGACTATTGCGCGAAATGATCGATGTCGCGAAATGACGTCTCGCGCGTTCTAAACGACAATCTACCAGGCGGTATAACTCGGCCGCTTTGATTTCACCAGCGCGTTGCACGAGCTGCAACTCGTCTGGTTCCTACCAGGAAATACGGGCACGATATAAACGCAGACAGCGCTAAAGACGGCTGTGGGAAACTTTTCGGTCGATAGTCATTACCGGTGCAGACAGGCAATCGTGCAATCGTGAGACCAGCTAGGTTCGTCTCGCACGAACCAGCCACGTCGTTCCGACCCCGCAAATATGCCCGATGATACTTTTTTATTTGACACGGAATAACTATACTTTTCGTCGACGAAATAGTCATGCGACTATTAGCGTTATGCGGTTCTTACTCGCGCTCTCGCTCTTCCTCTGCCAAGTCATTGTCGTGAATTGGATCGCACGACGAACTTGCTGACACAAGGGCGAATCGGAAAAGCATCACGAAGAGGAAAAGCGTCTAAATAAGTACATTCATACATTTTAAAGTAATTTTCTATGCAGCGAACAATATGCAAGACGGGCAGCGCGGAGCGCGCGCGACGGTGCGTCGACGGACGCGTTTTGTGAATTTGCATAGAAAAACTTGAGTACCGACTGGAAGTAATCTCGCCAGTTTCGCACTCCGGAAGACGGTGACACGTCGGGTTTGCCACTGTGCCGTTGTAATTTCACGGTTGAGTACGACCGCTGGGACCGAGTCGTGGGCGCGACTTGCGATCAATGATACGTCCTCAGCCCCCCCAGAATGTTAAAAGGCTCTATGTGATTTAAAGTATTGAAATATTGCACAACTACGCATTGTACAATATAATCATGCAAAAACGAGAGGTAATTTATTATGATTCACATTCATGAATCTATTATATAAATATTAATAAAATTGAATGATATTAGAAAAATGATGTCAGCAATTTTGCAGAATTAAAAAAATCTTGATCACTAGTATAATTAATCAATTGCTCAGTCGAAAATATCGGTAAGATCTCGCTCTTCTTTCTGCGCTGTCACAATCGTAGATATGATGGACGAGGCGTTAGCACGAGCCAAGAATCACGAGAGCGTGGAGGCTTTAAAAATCTAATCTCCCGGGAAGTTAAGGCCCTTTATGTTTAAAGTGTCTCGGCTCTCCATTGTGAGTACCCACCCGGTTTCTCACTCGAAAATAGCCAGCCACCGTTGTGCATAGCGTATAATATGGTACGAAGGAGATAAGGACGACATGTATGTCGACGAGTCACACAAGATAAGCTGAAGAACCAGGACGGTTACCGTGGGGGAACTTCCTCATTTCTCAACCCCTTCCGCACTTATCGTCCTGGTTATGTGCCATTTCCATACACCTAATGGCGCACCGCGAATAGCGAAACAGCATTTCGTTTTAATGGGGAACGGTGTACATACATATATATATATACACTAATACTATCGTTGTATGAGGGGACTTTTGGCAAGTTCTCGTCGTGTCGTCGTCATCGTCCGAACTTCCTCTTCGTTAAGTACTTTGGCAACACGTCCTTGAGAGTTTTTGCCGACGATGGGGTTAAGCACCCGTGCATACACTCTGGGAAAATTTACATGCTTTGGTTGCAAGTAATTTTAGTTCTTAACGGTCTACAATATTGAGTACTGATCTGACATGGTTTGACCCTGAATGTAACTAGTGAGTTCGTAATAAGCAATGATGACTAAGCGCATGTTACATTTAGAAATATTAAATTTCAGAAATATGTTAAATCAGAAACCTTAGCTTTGTACAAATGAATAACTCTTTTTTCTAAATTTTTGTTAAATATTATTATTCCATCATACATATGTATAATGAGATCAACTTTTATTGAAAGAAATATTATTAATTAGTTACTTAAATAAATCGAAATACTAAATTTAATTATTGTGCAAATCTCTAAAATGGAGATATATATATGTGTACATTTTATTTATGTATATCAGTTTTATTTAAGTGTATTATATTTTAAATTTTGTCTTTAAAGTTAAAAATTACTTATGTAATATGTACATTACATAAATAATTTAATTTTAAAATTAAGATAAATCTCTAATTTGTACATATTTTATTATTAATAAATATTTTATTTAATTCTAAAATATCATATACATGTCACATGATTCAAGTAATCACTTAAAGCTGCATTGTACTTGTGAGAAATTCTAATTAGCGATTTACTAATTAGTGATATACTGTTTTTATATCCAATTAATAAACTGTTAATGAATAGTATTCTTTATAATTTAGCGGAAGCTAATGAATCTTACGTACAATACGCTTTGAAGAAGGAGACGTGTTTATGAAGAGAGAGAGAGACCTTTCGCTTTTCCAATTAGAAATTCATCACATCATGTTTCCTCGAGAATAAACCGGACTCTCTTGGGAGGGATGCTCCTTGGGGAAATATGTGTTGGAATAAGTCTACCGATACTATGTGTGCGTCGCCTACGATAACCTATCTGTGGGTTGAACGCAAATAACGTTAGAATTCATGGGTACGTCCGTTTCGTAGCAAGTTAATGCTTCAATGTTACGATGCATAATTTTCTTCGCTATTGGACAGTCAAAATATTTGCGTTCTGCAGGAATATTACGTCCAAAGTCCTATAACTTCGGTTTACTTTGCACCTTAACATGGTCAAAGTCCTTTCACTTATCGTAGCTGTCTCCTTTATCCCGTTTTTATCATGCGTTAATCAATTTTGCGTTTTTGCTTGTACACCTAACACTGAAATCGTCTCGAGATCGTTTCCTATATTAGCTCCGTTATTACGCCTGCAATTAATTTTCTCGCTCTTTAACGTTGGCGTTGAGATAAAGTTTTTCACGTAGAGTCTAGAAACATTAAGCTTTTTTAGTTTTATCTTTTTACTTACGAGGGAATATTTATTTTTTCTAAATATTATGCAAAGAAGTCATAAATTGTGTCAAAGAACTTCAATATTTATTATATGTATTACTCTCCTCTTATCTTTATAATTTTATAATATAGAGTGATTATTTTGTATCACTTATATTGCATTTTTTATATGATTGTGATTAATATTCTACTTTCAGTTTTATAATTTGGAAAATTCTTCATTCGTACAGTGCATTTTACTTGGAATTAGTTGTTCATTTAAATTTACAAATATATTTGAATATTCAAACACGTATGTGGCAAAATTCAATTAGTGAAATCCAAATTAGGTGAAATACGAATGTGAGTTATGTGTAATTTTTAACAATTAAAAATATCGACTACATCTCGGTTGAAGTTTTACAGATTTAACTACGCGCTGGTTGCAACTAAAAAAAAGAAATTCATCGTTCAGATTGGGAGAAATCGTGAGCATACTGATCCATCTGAACGGATTAAGGCTAATCTCGGTGCACCGGTCGAGTACTTTCGATTGCAGATTGAAGCAAGTCTTCTCTGCTGCGCATTCCCATTGGCAAATGAAAGGGAATTAAATTCGATCCGTCACATTTATCATTGAGCGATTATGGTAATCTGCAAGGACGTAACAACGAGTGTCGGTGCATACGCGATTGCAGATATTCACGATTACATTCTAAAACTTGTATCGGGAGTGGCCGCTGCGCCCACGGATGCACGCTCGGATGGCTGCATCCGTGATGCATCGTTACTGCCTGCTTTAAATCGGCGCCGTGTGTGCCAAGCCTTGGCACAGTATCGTTAATCCCGCGTCTTTCGGTCCGTACGACTGATCAGATTAGATATCGCTATCGGATAATTACCACCCTTCCATTAATTGCGAATTAATGCATTTCGCGTTTCGAAGCGAGCGCGGTTAAATCTGTGCGAATTGACGTATACGAGCGATGCGCAGGCGGATTGAAATATGATATTGTTTTTATACTTCGGTTATATACGGTTACGAGAATATCTGATGAAGTAATCTCGTCAGAATTGAAATAACAGAGGATATTTAAAACTTGAATTTTTATATCGCACGCCGATTGTGTATTCTTCCTTACGTTATACAAATATTGATGTTTATATACATATTTTGTTACAAAAAAACAATGATCCAATTTTTTGTAACGGAATATAACCGAAAATTTTATATATACGTATTAGTGAAATATATTATCATTTATTTATCCATTTAAAAAAAAATGCAATTTTTCTTTCTAACTACTACTTCGCATTTCTCGATTTTAATTCTTTTAATGTTTTTAATCAAAAGCGATTTTTGAGGTATCATCATATTCTGAATTTTCTCGCGAATCGCGTCGTTAAAATTTTATGATCGTGCAGCATGCCGTACATATTCATGACTTATGCGTTTGCCATAGCCTCGATTTTGCGACGGCACGTTTCGGTCAAGCACCGAATATGATTAATTCTGCCGTTTGTTCGTCAAAAATCACGCAGTTCCGAGTAATTCGGCCGTCGAATTAATGGAGATTATTTGGCATTTATTTAAATAAATACGATATACTTGCCTCTCGGAATTTATAGCCACTAAATTTCACATTTTAATTTGTAATTTGCAATTCGCAATTTATTATTGTCATTGCATTCAAGTGTAAATAATAAAAAAGACATAAATTAATCAGAAAATTATCACGCTAGGCGTAAAATTGTTCTAATAACATTATAATATTAAATGCTCGCATTCTGTAATGCAGCTGACGTATACTATTTGTATATATTTAATGTGTATTTTTTTTTTAAAGAGTTTTATGAAACGCACCGCTATGCGCGCGATGTTGTATGCCCGGTAGAGAGGAAGATATAATTAAAATAACCCCGACGAATTAAAGTGTAATTACGACCGAGATATTCACTTCAAGTACCAGTTGTGATTCTCTCTACGACAGTTAATTAGCAATTGCGTGCACGTAACGTGCATAATTCTGACTTTACAGCTGATTTCCGGAGGCGATCTTCTACGTTCTTTTGTCCGTATTCGGTGCATCGATATCGTCAGTTTTCGTCCTAAAACATCATTGATCGCATGGCGCTACGATGTGCTGCGCCGCGTATGCAGATCCCATCGAGTTTTAATGCGCGATTAATTAATCGAGTGACGCGAAATAAACGCTTCGCGTTGAAATTCTATCTCGACTGTCGGCGTAGCAAAACGTGACGTTGAGCGAACCATCCTTTTCCACTCGAGTCACATAATTGAACGGACTAAATCCATCTCCTCTCCCCGTTCTCTTCTTTTTCCTTCTCTCTCTCTCTCTCTCTCTCTCTCTCTCTCTCTTGCTCTCTCTCTGTGGACTTCACCCTGCTTTATTCGTCCCTTTCCTTCGTTAGGCCCTTCATCGTTTCTCTCTTCGTGTGTCCCCATTTAACGTCAGTTCGAATCGGGTGCAGTTAATTGACGTCTACTGTCGAAAGAAATGTATTCGGTAACCGTTAAACGAATTCCGTTTTTCAGCCCTTCCCTCGTCCCCATTTCACTGTCTCTTCTCTTTGCGGAATGGAATGAGGAAGGATACTATGAGTATTTTATTCCGATGCGAGACACTTAAGGACGAGACTGCGTATGCATATAGACGACAGTTCGCTTTTCCTTCGACCGCGTTCTATTCCACGTGAGATAGGAATTTGCTTGGTTGCGATTGATGCGTGCGAATGAAGGCAGACGAAAAATTTCGATCGATTTGCATTTTATTAATCGAATTCTCCTCACTTAGCTTTTTTTTTTACTTTATATGATAAAACTTTATATGATAAAACGGGAGCAGGATAGCGAAACTTAGAGTTTAGTCGCACCGCAGATTCTGTGCGTATTCTGTTTTTTATTTTATATAAAAACATTGAAAGGAGAATTAAAGATGCTCTTATAAAAATTATCACATCTTCGAAACAAAACAGATAAATGTAATAAAAAAATTCCAAATCACATATTCTGTTTCTCCTTGTTTTTGTGATAGTCTTGATATTTAATTTATATTACACGACTTAATTGTAAATTAAAGTTTAATGATTTGTTTACTGATCTAAACTTACATCTGTTCGCATTTCTTTTATGACATTTGTATAAAGATAAAGTTTGTATAAAGATAATTGATGATTGTCTTGTTTCGCTAACTATAAACTTTTTTATCTTCTTATTACAAATTTAAAAGACTTATGTGAAAAAAAATTTGAAACTGTTCACAAACTTATTTGCATGAATAATAGGTAATCAAAACTGATTCTTTAAGCAAGTCGCATGTAACATGTATAATATCTATAGTTGAGATTTTGATTTAATTATTCGGTATTGTTTAATTATAAATATATAACGAGAGTGACCACAGTTAATGCTGCTTGAGTATATTTATTTATTTAAACACTGAATATGTTACAACCATGTGTCGTTGTAAAAACGACAGTATTTTGAAAGAATATCCTGTGACAATAAAATGAACTTTCGTTTTTTTTGTTTGACAAACAACATAAAAACGAACAAAAAAAACATAAGAACGAGAGAGAAAAAGGAAAAGGAAAAATGAGAAAGAGAGGGTGGCAATGAGAGAGAAATCGAGAAAATTTGAGGGGTTGAGGGAGACAATGAGAGTATTTTATTCCATCGCGAGACACTTAAGGACGTGGAAGGGTGCAGTCGTATGAATATAAATGACAGTACGTTGCTTTGAATACGCTTTGTTTTTCCGCGGGATGGGAGTTTAAAAGGCGATACGCACATGGACAGGAACAGGAGAAAATTCCTCTCTCACTGAATTTCCTATTGACTGAAAATATGATATTAGCGTTGAGACGTTGACTTAAATATTTAAATATTTAAACTGTCAAGATCGGTATAATAGAATATTTTCTCAATAATAATTTAAAACTAATTATCGTTTCAAGTATTATAGATTATATCATCAGATGTACTTTTAAATAAAAAGTTTTTAATGCATCTGTTCAATGTATGGATGCAGTCGCATGATGCGAGTCTGAACGAGCGATTTAAAATTTAGCTCTACTTAAACCGATATCATTTTTTTTCCGCATACTGGTTCTTGTTTGTACTTAATTAAAGTATAATTTTCTAATTGCCATTCTCTCTCGCGAGGCGCGTTCAGACATTGAGATATTTGCATAACGTTAATTTAATGGGCGCGTATGGAGCGGTAGTTTCTCTCATTCTTCCTGAGCCTGTTCAAGACGTCTTCTCGAATGGTAAATATGAGCGAACGACGAAGGGAGCAATGGTGATGCGAACGATGAAGGTTCCTTCGACGGTTGAATACGTTTTGTTTCCTGCCGAAAGACATTTCAGACATTTGCACGAAGACGAAGGAAGAGACGCGCACCGATTTAAACGATACTATAAAGAAGAGGAGAACGCGGGGAAGCAAAAGAGAATAATGGAGCATAAGAAATGAAGGGATGACGGAAGAGTCGGAAGGGAAAAGGAAGACGTCGACGTTCTCTGTGGTACGCGACAACTTGCTTAGCCGTATCGTTGAAGGACGGTCTGTGTGCCACTGGATCCCGGGTTTCCTTAATTACAACGATTCTCTTCCGTTTCATTAATAAGCAGCCTAAACAAACTGCCATCATATACATACTTGAAGATTTCTCAAGCTCGATCACATCCCTTTCTCTCTCTCCTTTCTCTCTTTCTCTTCACGGCACACGCAAAGTCTGCAGACTTTGTGCTCTCTTCTTCTCTATAATTAAATTTGCACCAAGCTTCGTGAGTTTGGCTCCTTCGTTCATTTAATCGGGCACCAGGCGTTAGTATAATTAAAAGCACATCTCTTTTGGAATTCGTCTCATCTGGACTCTTTCTCCTATTTTCTTCTCTCTCTTTCAGCCTCTCGTTCGCTTCCTCGCTTACCTCCATTTCTACGACGGTCTTCTCTCCTCTTCCTACCATCGACACGAGCGTCGAGTCTTGTTTGCTAATTGCGGTATACATGGTCGTCTGTGTATGCTCCCCGTACTTTCGGCACTTCTCATGTACGAAGCTCAACGCCATGATACGTACGCTGCAAATAAGCGAGTCTTCGTCCGACGAGTGAGCCGAAAGAAGAACCTGTGCGCCGTTTCACAGGGACATCCGGCGGCGGTTCGGTCTTTGTTCGCACGCGGAGAGAAATTATTCGGACTCGAATAATTACGAGAATATGGTGCAATTATCGCGTGCGAAAGGACCGGCCGTACTCGTAAAGGTACTCACTGTCGTTAGGTGCGTCGTACGCGCCTGTGCTATCGCTGACGTGGACCAGAGAGAGAGAGAGAGAGAGAGAGAGAGAGAGAGAGAGAGAGAGAGAGAGAGAGAGAGAGAGAGAGAGAGAGAGAGAGAGAGAGAGAGAGAGAGAGAGAGAGAGAGAGAGAGAGAGAGAGAGAGAGAGAGAGAGAGAGAGAGAGAGAGAGAGAGAGAGAGAGAGGAAACCGGGTACAAGCGCGTGATACAAAGCCTATTTTCAGGAAGCTCGTGTCATTAAGAGAAAATGGTTTTGCGCAGTAGCGAGAAGAGAATAATAGTGATGCGAGTGTAAACCGGTAAGAGTAGTTCTCCATTTAACCGATTTGTTCATTGTACCTTGCACACGGAAATTATTCTTAATTTATGCAAATTTAACGCACGAATGATTATATGGATTAAGCGAGTAAAACTTGACGTTTCCCCTTCTCTTCTATAGAGAACTATTTATGTCTCTATTTATGTCTCTATTTCAAATTCATTCAAGTAAATGTACTTCTTTTGATCTCCTCGGATGCTTCTGATTATAAAAGTCGTATTGTTATTTTTTCATTGATTACTATTGCAATTGTAATTTTGTCATTAAAAAATTTTTACGCGACGATTTCTCTCACCTTTTTCATATACTTTCTGAATATATATCTACCGCGGGGTGGGAGCAATCGATTTTGCCATTATACGGGGGATTGTTTTACTTTACGTTCCGTGGAATAAACAACGAAATCGTAAATTTCGGCTGATGGCCGGTTGCCGGAGAGCTAAACGACTCCGATTATTCGTGCGGCTCCCGGCCGCGGCACGTACGCTTGACTTTATCGAAGTCTGCTTCAAGATATACCTCGCGCTCAGGACACACGTTTCCTCGAGACTCGACGAATTACGATGGCGGACCCGCATTTTTCTCGGATGTACCCATCGTAAGACGTCCGATCGACAATTACACACGTACGTCGTACGCAGCCAGGTCTCGCCGCGTTTTATCTTGTGTGGCACGTTTAGTTCTTGAAGGCGTGACACGGATTCCTCGTCGTAGTAGAAAACCGGTCTTATCCTCGTGACTTTCTTGTTGTTGCATCGAACCCGCTTTTGCGACGCTTCCGTGGCGGTTTCCGATGCGAAGTTTCTGCCTTTCTCCAGACCACTGAAGTACTCGATTGCGTGTCAGGGTCGAGATTTATTAGATTTTTCTTGTGTTTCATGTGTTGGAGCTCTTTGTGGATAATTCACAGTTCAACACTTTAAGTTATCTGATAAAGGCGATTTGCTATTCTTTTCTGGATACAGCTGGATTAAGAAGGAACAGAAAAAAATTGATTCGACCGAAATTAGCGTTAAAACAACGCTTTGCGCTGATCGAGTTTAAGAAGAAATGAACGCGTTGTGTATTTCTTTAGCCATATCTGATTGATGTATATGTTTTGATCATAATATAGTAATTAAATTATAATGTAGCCATCAATTATCAAGGTAATAAAATTAAATGTAGAGATGTATAATTAAGATGTTCGTGTAAGTGAAATCAGATTTTTAGTAACAAGTTCAGTAACTTCTGTTCTTTAATGATTGTATATAGCAACTTTTAAGCGAAATATTTATTGCATTTATACTTTTTAACAATTTATTTATTGTATTTGATATAACTATTGATAGTCTGTTACGAGTAAAATAATTAAATGAAAAAGTTTTTTGTATCATGTGTGCAATCTTTCGTATCTTGTGTGTACGATCATTGTTGCGTTTCTTGTTTACTTCGGGAGGAAACTGAAGTTCAAGCTATAACGATGCAACAGCATGCGTGTCGCTATGCGAGATCTTTTGCACGCATTGTCACGTATGCAGGCAGATAGAGATACGGAGGCGTATGTAAGATGCTGGGCGTGGCGGAGCATTCGAAGGGTACGGAGTTTCTCAATATTTAATAGCGTCTGGGTACGAGTGCTGTCTCGACACTTCTGAAATTGCAAGGCGTGAAGGATTCGAGAGCAGTGCGGAAACTAGACGAAAGGAAGGCGGGAAGAATTCGTCCGTTGTCTACCATGAAGTCTGGCGATGATTACACCGAGCTTGACTGCGATCTAAAGTGCATTATGAAGAAAACAGTTCCTCATTGTTTCTTATTGACGCAATTAAAAATCTGCTCTTTTGCATTCAATATTTTTACTTGCGGTACAAACAAATCATTTTTGAAGTCATGTATCACTCTCATGTGCATGTATATCATAGGTATATGATCGCTTTGAATGTGCTCGCTGGTGAGCACCTTCGAGTCGAAGAATTTCGCGCATACAAAAGCAGTACACGAAGTCGCTCTCGATAAACGACATGTGTTGCTCGAAGGCTGCGAACGATTGTCAAGTCGCAGAGAACGCAAAGATATCGTAGTACAGATTTAAAGAGAACCTAGAGCCTCGGGTGGTCTTCGAAAGGAGGACAGGCGGAAAGTGAGTAAAGAACGAGGAAGGAGGTGCTCTCGAAGTAGGAGGAGAAGGAAACGGAGGAGGTCTGGCGGAGCATAGTGAGATTGGAATACCTACCACGTAGAGAAGCTGAAGAGACGGGAAAGGGGGTGGGAAGGAAGCCCTGATCCGAGTCAGAAGAGACACAGCAAAGAGAGTACGAGGACCGGGTGGCCATGGTAGAGACACTTTCGTGAGATTGAGCCTGAATTCAATAGGGGATGAATAAAATATAAACCAGTCGCTCTATTGCGATCCGATGCGAAGGCTAAGGGCGATAGTCGACCCTTGTGTAAATAAATAAAAATTATATCCATCCCCGGTGGAACGCGAGTGGACATGTTATGGTGCACACACGCCGACTGATTCTCTCACGGAACTAAATGGCCGATTAAATCAATCGCCTCCATCGTTTGCGCTGTGATTTTCTATTCGGATATTTATACGATGTAGCGATTTACAGCTGTACCTTAATAGATGGACAATATTAATCCGGTAACTGATATTTGGTTATGACATTTTTATTGAATATTCAAAGTTTGTGTGATTTTTTATGTGCATTATTAAAAGACGCACGGTATACTATTAATTATTTCGCAAATATGATCTCTACCGATCTTCGTTTTTGTGATTTGTGACTGGTGAAATTTATGCGAATATTCAGCGCATTTTAAATTGCATGTAGATAAAGAATTAATATTTTTAGTTTAGCGAAATGATTGTCCATGAATATTAAATATCTATCCATAAATGTTTATTAAGATCAAAATTATTATTTCCTTATAAGCCGAATGTACATACTGTAGTAATTTCGTGTTTGACAGAGGCTTAAAAGGGCTGTAGGTTATAATCAAAGAAAATGACGGGATTTCGACGGCAGCTGGCAGGTTCAACTTGCTGCATCTATGCAAATCGCGGTGCAACAGGCACACTAAGGCTAGCATATCTAGGCGCAGTGAATGAATGAAGACAAACAAGTTTCCGCTTCTACTCTCAATCGTTGTGCCGATTACAACGACAGGAAATAATTAGATCGCGACGTCAAAGAGAACGCATGCCGTTTGGATTTAATCGAATCATTCGCGAAACTTTCTCAAAGAAGTTGTGTTTCGTGCGGAAACTTCCAATGGCCTTCATTATACCTTTTGATCTTGATGCTAAGATCTCCGCTGACAAATTACGTTCTAATTAAGATGAGCTCGACTGTTTGTGGCTTGCGGAAATAGTCCAACAAACTCACAATTGAACTAGTCGATCGTACAATTCTTATTCATTTATAACTTAAAAACTTATCGATACTACAAAACGTAATATTGTAATAGATTTTCGCATTAGACAGGAAGTAGGCCACTGAACAAAAAAAAATAGATTAAAAGTGCGTAAAAAAAAAATGGAATTATGAACGAAATTACTTTTCTTTAAAAAGAAATTTTTTGAGTTAAATCTATTGACGTCAGTATATATAAATTAGCAATATAAATAGCATATTATTCTGTTTTTCTATTTATAGACACACACTGTTTCCAATTTTGCTATAAATTGGCAAAAATATGTCGAGTATTCTACTTGGAACAGCTTCAACTTTGTTGGACATCCTGTGATGCTAAAACTTTTATTTATTATAATGCGAAACACATAGAACAATTTCTCTCAATCTTATGAAATTTTCATGTGTACGTTGTCGACTTGTCGATTTCATGGAGAACCTGCTGCTTGCGTTTGCAGCAACCAACCATGCGGATAATTACAATGCAGAATTGCAGGTGTTGGCGAAAAATCTGCACGATCATCTAGCTTTTTAACTGTTGCGAGTTGGTAGGAATTTAATAAAATATTATAGTTTATCACCTTGAGTTAAAATTAAATAAAAAAAAAAAAAACTACCGTTCACATAAATTGCCGACTACATATCAAAATTTTCTTCGAAATCAATCTCGATAAATTCAAATTCTACCTATATGTCATGTAGAGGCATGAATGATGAACTACGTTTTTGTAACATAGGATACATTTGCCGTGTACGCAACGTAAGGAAATGAATTCTTTGATACTGCTAGCATTCCGTTATCCATATCCATTGTATTAGTTGTAGACATTAGCGACCGTGGAAGACCTTTGTGTTTTGGGTCGGCAGAGCGATCGATTATCGGCATATCGAAATTTTACCGCATCCGGCATAGTACTTCGGCATTAGACGACCATGTGGCACACAGACAACCGGACTAAGCCAACGGAAAGATACGAAGGCAGGAGGCAACCAGAGCGGGGGAACCCGCCGGCTTGCAATATTTCGCGTTCATAGCGTTGCTAAGCCGCAACTAACCGCCTTGTTAGGAAGTTACTCCTCCTCTCGACCTCTCGCATCCTCCCTTCCCTTACCTGCTCCTTCTCTTCCGGTCCTTGTTCCCATCCCGCTTCTTCGTCTCTTCCCTTCCTCTTTCATCACGATCTGCACCGTCTGCTTCTTCTCCCGTCCGACTGCCACTTATATTTTTCTCGTTGTACGATTTGCCGTTTCTCTTTCTTCGTGTTCTTTATTGTATCATACATATTTCTTGCTCTCGCTCTTCTTCTCTACCTCACTTTTCGTCCACCATCTTTCGTGTTGGTTTTCTACTGGATGTATAGCCTGCTTCGCTTCTTGTTCATTCCCGTCTGCATTTATTACAATGGGTGTCTGTGAACAAGCGCATTTTCTTATGCTAATGAATTCTACAATAGCAATATAAGTAAATTGCATTTTAGAAAATACTATGAATATTATTTTAAACGAGATAAGTTTTTTCCTCTCGTTATTCATACGGACTTAAATTTCTAGAAATGATTCTGTAGGTAAAAACACAGTTGATATGGGGTATATTCTGTATTTTCGCGTTCCGCTTCTCTGCTTCTTTCTCTCTCTCTCTCTCTCTCTCTCTCTCTCTCTCTCTCTCTTTGTCTTTTTCTTTCTCTCTCGAGCTTATTCCTCGAGATGTATCTCTCTGATCTCGCGTCAGACCACCCACCGGATACTAAATCATAACTTGAGAAATTCGCGTGCAACGCGCGGGACACCTTTAAGACCTCAGAGGAAACTTGGAGGAGGGTCCTGCTGCCCTTGCAAACCTTTGATAACTAAGTACGTAACGTTTCCTCGACAGCAATCCTCATACTGGTTATATCGTATGTGTACGTTTCAGGAAGGTTCCCAACGTAAACCCACTTACGTGGCGCGGTCTCCGGTTAAATCCTAATTGTAGACACCACATAAACTTTGAAATGACTCATTTACGAAATAGATTTTATTTCTAAATTTAAATCTGAACTGTTACAATTGAATTTCGTACGATCGTTGCGATAGCGGCAATTTAATTATAATTATAATTATAAGTGGCTTTATATACGTTAATGAATTGAAAAAAACATCTTTTGAGATTACATTTTTTTTTTTCATATTTTATTGTAAAAATATAAATTTATAAGTAAAGATTATAAAAGAAAGGAATAAATTAGAAACATTATATGATATCTTACAATCTTTGAATTTAAATTTGAGACTTTACAATTGAGAATTTGACGATGCTTGTTAAACGTCTTTTTATTTAGCATTAAGAACACAGATCTTTTTATTTTAAATTTGCGCAAATTATGAATTTTGAGGAAATATTTTTACATTGAGAAATATTTCACAAAGATTCCAGATCGTTTCTTCCCAATGATATTGCATATATTCTACCGACAATTTTCCTTGGCTCCATCTTCGAAAGCCGGAGGTTGCTTGAATGTAAACTAGATCGCGACAGTCGATGCTTGGCTCTTCTCCCGGGTATGTCCTTTGATGCTCAAAGGTTCCTTTGATGCACAGCTTATATTCCTATCGGAATTAAATATGCGATTTGATGTAACTGCATGTGCATGCGGCGTCGACCAATATCCGAATTCAATTTACGATACAACCGACTATTTTTTCCGTTTATTTATGCAATATAATGATAGTTGCTTCCTTTTGATATCGCAGGAAAATAGTTAAATAAAAAATTGAGCAATAGGGAAACGAACAGACATTGCAATTTAATACATATTTTTATTTCTATTTTTTTTTTTTTACGGTGACTTTATCCAAACCTAAACAGTGATTTCTTTATTATTTTAATCTCGAGATTTTTAATCTTGAAGCTTGTAATATTTATATCCAATTTGACCTGGTTTAAATTGATAAAAATCAGAATGTGCTGCATCGCACAAAGAGGAAAAATGTTAAATGACACTAGGGCACATCGATTAAAGCCACGTAATGTCACGTTTTATCATGTTTATCTCAATAAACTTCATCGCACGGGAGTGGAGTTCAATTCACGAAAAGAGGACAAAAAAATGTGTCTTATTGAGAATCAAAAGCTGCGGCCCCGTAGCGGAGATGGTTAAGAGCGTAAATCTTGATACGTGCCGTATCCAATTTATCTGCGTGCGCCCGATGTATGGCGTTATTAAATACGTGACCTTACTGGGCGCTCTTTTATAGAGTGTTGTAGAGTCGCGTTGAAGCACTATATAGTTTTATCGCTGTCGGCCATAAGTTTCATTGGGGTCGCGATTGTCCGGCAAAATGAAACGCGCGAAGGGGGTAATAAAAACGTCCGAATCGCTTGATGACTGATACTGACTTGTTATTTTTTTTTTGTTTCAGGTATGTAACAGTACTTTCACGTTGCCCTTCCTACGTTAATCAAGAACAGAGAGTGAGTAAATGCTCATATAATTCCATAGCTTATATCAAGAAATTGCGATTTGACACAAGATAAAGAGTTTTATAAATTGTTACAAGATTTATATATTATTATTGTAGCCTGTAATTGTGATGAAGCTAATTATAAGTTATATATATGTATATATATATATTGCACAATTCCTTTAATTAATATTCTTAAATTTATAAATTATATTACTAATCTAATTTTTCTCAATGAATACATATCTTAATTTATTTTCTGAATTCGAAATTTGTATTATGCTATTATATAATGTTGTTTTATAAAAATATTTTTTATACCAAATGTTATACACTATTTGCTTATCATTAATTTGGCAATTACATAAATATGTAACAATCCTAATTTCTTGATGATTTGTTTATTTAGATATACATACATCTCGCCATTTCAAGTAGTAGGTAATCTTATTACTCGATATTGCGGGACTTGCAGGCGCCGTACGATCGATCATTTTCAATTACAAAAATACCCATCTACGACTACGCGATGCCTATTACAACAGTATGTAAAGGTCGCGTGCGTCGAAGCCACTAGACACAACGTCGCCGTGTATTTCTAAATTTGCATCTCTGCCGTCGACAAGCATGCAAGCGAAAACGGGAGCGGATTTGCGAGGAGGACGAATGGGATAAATTAATCGGCGACATGTTGGCGCGTCGCATATTTTTGCGAAAAAAATTGAATATTGTTTAAGAGTACGAAATTCTGATAGCACTGAATGTTTGATTTTCTTTGAAAATTAAATATTTTGAAAATGTTATCTGCTATTTCGTGCATGAAATGATAATTATTTGTTGAAGGTCAAAGATTTTAGAAGTTATCTATTAATTGATTAAATTTAATGCAAAATGCAGAAACTATGTTTATTCAAAAAGTGCCCTTTGACTGAGTACAATAATGAGTCTAAAGTTATTTTTATTTTAATTTCTATTTGTTATACTTATCTTTTTTTTTACGAGAATTAATTGGATTGAGATTAACTGATTTATTAATAAATTTGCTTATCTATCATGAATCAGCTATGCATTTTTTATAATTCTAATTATATCCTATATATATGTATGTATAAACTTTTAAAAATTGAGTTAATTACAGTTGAAACGCTAATGGCAAGTTTAACGAAACTGATAAGAAACTAATTCTTAAATTTGTCATTAACATTTAACTGCGATTAACTAATTTTTTTTATATTACACAATTAAGATTATAGAAGTCTGTAAAGAAAAGTGCTGATTAATAATAGATAAACAAATGTCAATTGTTTTATCGATATCAGTTAATGTCAATCCAAATAATTTTCTTTTATCTGTAACTTAGAACTACGATAAATAAGTGAAAAAAAAACACGGTTTACCTTATAAAAGTAATAATAATCAATTAGAAAATGAATTCTGAAATAGCACAAGAGAGATCTACTATTTTTAAATGTTTTCACATTTTATTATATTAATATATTGAATATAATTATTTAACTCTAACTCGTACCTTTATCTTTATCAAATAATAAAATATTTTTAATTGTTAGAAACATTAATTTTTACATTATTCATTCATACTTTCTACATACTTTATTTTATCAATTTCATAAATATAATTTTATGTAAAACTTTGAACATTAACATAGAAATAATATTATAAGATAACACAAAATTACAAATTCATTGATTTGACATCTCATATATATTCTTAATTATTTGTTACATGTATATAATTCGTGCGTATATAATTCTTCAGTCTTTTGTTTTACCTAGATTTTTGCTCAAAACATTTACAACAGTTTATTGTATGAACATTTGGCAGAACGTATATTTGCTTTTGAAAAAAGAAAAGTAGACAACTTTCCGTTTGGCATGCTTCGCTATTGGTTTCGCGCGAATCCGCCATGAGCGATGTAGGTGCAATCAGCCATTACTGCTGAAGTGTAAATCCTATCGGATAAGCAAAAACGCCGCCGGATACGCTTTCGAACATCTACCATAGTTTCGGGCGGAATTCCGCGACATGCAGAAGTTCGTACGCGCATTGATGCGGCATGAACTCGCTCATGCCAGCTCATATCCCAACGCAGACTGTGCGGCGACGTGCGTGTTCATTCGAAATTCTTCCACTTGCGCCTTGTTTATTATCTACGATAATGTCTCGCTTTGGCTTTAATTTTAAGCGGATACGGCAACGCGCTAGCAGACGGTAACCCGATACAGTAAATCCGCGACAGACCGGACGGCGACGACGCGTTGGCATACTCAGTCTTTCCGTCCATTCCATTCCTACAACGTTATCTCGAAAGCTTCTATCCTGATTGTAAGTGAACTCTCGGGAGCGAGAGGATAACGTGGGAAGTAAAGAGCGCGAGAGAAAGAAAGAAAGAGAGAAAGGAAAAGGTAGAAGACGAAGAAAGATAGAGATAGAGAGCTTTGGGGACAGACCCGACATTTCGTTCGCTTTCGAAGACAGCACTGCGCTTCGAGTCTAATTACTCGAGTAAAGCTCAAGTCGCGAGTACCTCGGTAAATAAACGAAGTAAACGAGCGGGCCGGACTGTCCGCTTTCAACGATGTGTCCGTAGCCGACTCGTAATTGCGAGTAAAACTCGAACTGGCGTGCAAAGTGCTCGACGCGACGGGAACAGACCAGTATTTTTCAGTCTCTAGAATTCAGCGGGATACTAATCCGCTAGGTAGATAGTTTGAATTTTTAGTGAAAAGTTTACTGGAATTTACTTTTTATATTTTAAAATGCTTTTATGATAGTAAATTTCAATGATATTTTTTAATTGATGGATGAGCTTAGAAAAATTTATTCAACAGGTAGATTTTTGTTTTATTTTAAATTTAGTTCATTTCAACTGATAAAGGTAAATATAAATACACGTCCTATAAATGAAAATGTCTAAAATGACATTTGATCATATTTCTAAAAGTATATTCTTTTTGTCGATATTACTTGATTAGTTAACAATTGTCTATCGAATTAAAAATAATGTTTTTCACCTTTTCTGAAAAATTAATTTTTTCAGAGAGAACTTTTGAAGAGAACGTTATTTTTGAATTAATGAGAATGCTGATTAAAATTAAAGATCTCAATAAGTAAATTTTATACGAAGAAAAATACAGTGTGCTCGGTTATCAATATATAGCTTTATTTTATTATTTATATCCAGAGATAAACGTATATATCTCTCTATATAAAATATAAAAATATTTCAATTATATTAGAATTATTAATAGATATTCATTCGTATAAACCTTTTAAGGAGGAGAACATGAATTTTATGGAAAATAAACTATACTGTCAAATATTATGTCATAGCGTTAATCCGCTAATAAATTGTCTACCATGTTTAAGTGAATTTATATGCTTGAATTAAAGGATCTGACCGTTTAATTTAGTGATAACTTGTACCGCATGCATGTGACAGCGGTTTACGATGGGAGACCACGTGCCCGCGTGTGCTCGACATTGGTCATGAGCTTATGTAATCGAACATACACCATACATTGGCTACCGAAGACGATTTTACATGTAGTTACGTTCGTTTTCAACAATGGGTGTGACGTAGCTTCTGCGACTGCAGCTGTTGGCGGAACTCGCAGCGAGCGGAGCGGACAGCGCGCCGTAATTCGATAGTCTACCGAATGCAAACTCACTCTCCCCTCTTTTGCATAGTGCCGCGTTCATCTCGGGCAAACAAAAGAACGTCTATATGTGACATTACACACGCCTTCGGTAAGCAAAGGACCGACTGTCGGTTCGCGGGAACCCTCGATGCACAATAAACTCAACCCGATGGGCTTTAGGTCTCCGCTACGTTTGCTTGCGTAGTCGCAAGGAATTGACGTGTCGTGTAAATCTATACGGGGTGTTGCAAAAGTGTGTATGCCAAGTAAAAATTGTGTTTATTAGTTAGGTTGCGCAAAAAAGAAATTTGATGAAACCAAACTTGTTTTCGACAAGTTATCAATAGTTACAAAGCTACTTTTTTTTTTAATCGCTTATTTTCCGATAATACAACTTTATTCAATATGTAACAAAATATTTACAAACGATTTGAATCACCGTTAATTTAATCTAATCTGATTAAGGAGTAATTTATTCTTATTAATTATTCTGTCAAAATTATAAAATATTTATATGAATGGCAAGTTTGAAATTTGCCGTTTCGCGTTATCGATACAATCACTTTTAAGTTTTCCAAGCAGACAATGTTCTTTGAGAGAAATGTAGAATTCAATGTACCGAAATTGTACGCTCAGATGAGAGTAGATGCGATTGTCTGCCCATGATAAAGTACTTAGTTGGTAAATGTTTCGTGGTACTCTTGTCCTGTACGTGCATTTGGTCAACAGAAACAGTGGAGGAATTGCCTACCGCGCGTGCAAATATGACAGCAATATCAATATCTGTTTACGACATTGAACCGCGGCAATGCGTTGGGTTAACGTCCGGTACTATTATTTTATATGAATACCATCGTCGGTGTGACCACGTCTTTTTTCGCATATTGAACACGTTTATCACGTCGCTTCATTCGCGTTTCCGCCGCGGGGCGCGCGTCCGTCATTTACTTTTATCGCTTAGAATTTCCGCTCTATTTGGAACAAATTCCATTTTACATAACGAGCGTCCATTAATATATTAAATGACCTAAAAGAATTTTCCAAGAGCCGGACGTGACTGGAATAGATACAAGGACTTCTTCTGGACGAAGAAAAATCTGCATACGGTAACTTTCACGGTTGTTGCCATTTCAAGATAAAAATTCTACGTCAACGGAGATGATCTTTCAAATCTTGTCCGCTGCTGTATACATTCATAATTAACTGACGTTCAATTTAGTGGTATACCTGGTTACCCGATGTGGTTACCCGGTTGTAACCACTAAGAGATGTTTATTCAAGCATAATTAATGTCAGTAATTATCACGCAGCTATCTATTTTACGTGACTATTAAAAATTATTGATCCCTGTATCTTGTTCTTTACATAAATTTCTACGTGTATATTTTTTAAACATTCCTCATAAAGAGATCTGACATGCTCGATGAACACTTGCATGTCACAAAGTGTTAAGAGGGCCAATTTAATCCAATGTCTGTGTGTGCGATGCGATAAACAGATCTTCCGGCGTATTTCCAGGCGAAATGGAAAAAGAAGATTTCGCGGAATTGTCGGGATTTAGCGAAAGGACAGAATGGCAGACGCAGGGCGCGATGACTCTGACAAAAGGGCTGTAAGGGCTGTAAGGGGGGGGGGGGAAGGGCACGAGGAGGGACCGAGCGGGACGGAATTGGGAGAAAGAGAGAGAATGCAATGAAGCGGATAGTAGAATCCGACGGAGTCGGCCGAGCATCGGATGGCTGAAGGGATGGTAGGCTGGATTCAATTACTTGGAGAACAATACTGCTTCGCCGTCATTGTTTGCTCGAGCACTTGCTCAGATTTTCCTGGTCTGGGACCCCTAGCGTCGTATCCCATGTCCCGTTATACCATGATATTTTGTTTGCTTGCTATAACACCGACGATGACAAGGACTGAAATGAGGACAAGAATGAGGATAAGAACGAAGACGAGGACGAGGATGATGACATCGATGGTGAGGACTGCAATTTGTCTCGTTGGCCTTGGCATTCACAAAAGTCTCGCCACAGACCTTTTGTATCGATAAAACGTCGAATGCGTTGGACCAGTTATGTCTCCTGATTTCTAACGCTATTTCGGGTCGCGAATTGAACGATAATTTTTCTGCACGTGCAACGTACTGAGATTCTTGGCGATGGTGAAACGTGGCTTCCGGCGCTTATAGTATTCCCACGTGTCCGGGCACCGCTTCCTAACGCGAAATAAAGATGGATGTATCTATTTGTCTTTCCATCCTCTCGCCTATCTATCTGTTTATCTATCTGTATTTATCTTCATCTATCTGTCGATCCATGTTGGTTTATTTACTCGCGCTCGGTCGTGCATCTTTGGATCTTTACCAGTTTTGATACTTTCTTCCGCTGATATCTCTGTCAACGTTTTGCTCGACGTCTCGCACATAAAATATTGTACTTTTAGAATTTGTCTTTATTAATTTTATACCAAAACGATAAGCAATTTATCGGTATATAGAATATTTTGTCATTACCGAATGTTAAGAACTATGGGTAACCGAAATCTAGAGATTTTTGTCATTAATTTTAACATTAAACATGTAAATTTTCCGCAAAGCGAGCATTGTGTGTTACAGGGTTTATCTGATCATTTCATGTCCATCATTTATAGGCAACTTCAAACCATAAGGGATCCTGTAAGTTGACGATGCCGACGTTTTTGTCTGTCGCTAGCTCTGTCGCGACTATTTTATTTCTATTCCCATGTGGGACAGCTTTCGCGTGCTCTCACCTGGAAATGCGTACGTTACATCGCGTACGTGCAAATAGATCGTAAAAACTTTTTGTTCCAAAAACGGTCGACCGAATGTGACGAGCGACGGTCGTTCGTTATACCCGGACAATGAAATCCGTCGTCTACCTACCGTTTGTCCTAGTCGCGGTGATATTTGCAAGCCTCAATGGTTATGACTCTTTATGTCCTTCAAAATTGATACGGAAACCATTCGATTTCTATATTTGTTCTCTCAATTCGAATTTCGAAGCTGTTGTTGGAAAATTGATGAAAAACACTCTTGTGCTGAGTTAAGTTAAAAAGAAACTTTTTAAGCGAAATACGATGTGATGAAATAATATGTGATCATTTTTATTACGTTTCTATTTTTATGTTGACAACAATTTGTATGTACGTACACAGTTAAAAGACAGTTTCCGATTCACTGATAATTTTTTTTGTTTCTGTGCAAATATAAATCTTCACGCGTACGTCCTGCAATTTTTTTTACATCTCAAACTTTAGAATATATTTAAATATGTATAAGTTTTTTTTTAAAACTTTCGTGATTTACGAAATCTTAATTTTCTTTGCATAAAAATGTAGTTCTGTTTATTTTACGATAGCTGATACATTCCTCTGATACGAGTTGCCTTCATAATTTCAGCCATCATAATTTCTTTATTATTCGTGACACTGCGCTATTTACAGGAGCGTCTTCGTTATGCAAGTTTCTGCTGAAACGCGTCGCCGCGGACTCGTCTCCATTTCCGTGGGCGTGAGTCTGGATTTTTAATGAATTTTTAACTATTCAATTTTTGTGCCGAGTCTCATTCCCCTTCTTCCTCTTCTCTCTCTCTCTCTCTCGATGTAACTTTCAACAGTCGCACCAGGTTCGAGTAGATGAAGTTGAGAAGGCAGAGTCGCAAAATGGCTGCGGAAGAGGACCGTTAGTGGGTGGACGTAAAGTGCCGGGACGACGAGGGAACGGGAGGAAGCGGTACGTCGGAGAGTGGAATAATGAATAATTCCGAAAGAGGGATTCGTCTTGCAGCCGCGCGCACTTCGGCGATACAGAAACCGAATTCGCTAGTTGTTCCTTCGTGAAAGCTCGAAAGGAGATTCGCGTTCACGCGGTTTTATCAATTCTCTCGTTTTCCGTTAAGCGATTTTGTGAGAAATCTCTTAAGAAGAAACGAAACTTATGCAAGTTTATATAGTAAGAATTTGTTTATAATAATAAAGTTGGTTTGTAATATAAGTGTGATTATTTCGCAGTAATAATAATGTCAATACTAGACTACTTGTGACTAATTCAGACAAGTTTCAATGATGAAATAATACTTATTGTTTAAACTTATTATTTAAACGTATTTAATATTATATGTAGCACTAATGGAGAGATTTGATCTTATAATATTAGGTGTTGGAATTAATTCGTAGCGTTTTACAAGTGATGGGAAGTACTTTCATTAATGTATTTTTTAATGCTCATGTGAAATAAATAACATTCTTTCATTAAAAAACGCTACGAATTAATTCCAACACCTAATAATATAATGATGGCACTAAATACAAATATATTGAAACGATTCGGGTAATTATATGCGGGAATATTTATTATCTTATACACTGTAAATATAAATAAATATATGAAAGGAATGGTAACCTAATTTCTTGAGTTAAAATAACATTTTGCTATTTCTAACAGAAATCTCTGCATATACATCAAATTGTAAATCGGTCCATTTCTGTGGTTAATTTTGAAGTAAATAACATCTGTATCAACACATCTGTATGCATTTAGTAAATAATAAACTAAATGTTAGTCAAATTTAATATTTTTTAATTAGATTGTTTCGTTGTTGTATAACGAAGTTGAATTAATAACACAAAGAGACTTATAAGAAATGATAAAAAATAAAATTGGATATAATTTGACATTACGAATTTAACAATGTAACGTACGTAGTATTACAGCGAATTCAACCAACGCAAATGTAAATGTGCAGAGATCAAGAGATTAAATGCAAATGTGAAGGAATGGCGTCATAGATCAGATAATTACGTCGACATACAAAATCTATGATGATTTTATTATCTACGTAAAAGTACGATAAGTTCAATCGCGGAGAGGAATAACGACAGGGACAGGGAGACGTGATTGTAATTCCAGTGGTGTGTTTCTCGTAATTACGCGCGACGCGTCACGTTTCGGCACCGAATAATTTTTGCCGCGGGGGGCAGCGAGAGAAACAGAGAGGACATCCGGAAAAATGGAGAACCGCGACACTGCGGGTGCGACTGGGTATGTATATTTTCTCCGCGAATATTCCGCGTTGCCGAACGTGCCGCGGAATCCGCGGTGGCGATAGCGCGGTCGCGCCCGTTGGCAGATAAGGGGCGGCAAAAAGCAGAAATGAGAAATGCTAATGGCATTCCGTTCTCAGCGCTATCATCTTTCACGGGGTCGGGCAAAAAAAAAAAATAGAGACGCGACGAGGGACGGGGGTGGTAGGGTGAAAAAACGAACGGCGCATGCCGCTGTTTGCACAGTCGTCGTAGTAGCGACGGCTTGCGGTGGTATTGGGATGTACTTTACGTTAGGACTCGGCCGTTGATATCGCTCATCCTGAATATTTTATAGGATGCGTCTGGAATAAAATAAAACTCGTCGTGACACGTCGAAGTCAGTGCTCTCTTCCTCTCCTACTTTCTTCTCTTTCGTTTACCGTGCTCATTAATCTGATCTTCGTGCTACTCGAGACGAAGTGGAATAATTTCGTTCTTTTGGCTCGTTAAAATGTTAATTGTTTTTCTTCTAGTCGATTAATTTCGTTCTACTTTTCAACACGTACAGCGCCGCAATTCTTACGTGCGGCTTTTTCGCCTGTATTAAGGTAATTTTGAAATTAAATTTGTAATATTTTTACAAATTCGTGTCCATTTTTTGGATATCACAATCTTTTCCTCTTTTTTTCTTCATTTTTCTCTGATACTCTTTCTTTTATATCATTTCTTCGAGAATTAATTTAAATGTCAACTTGTCACAAAATGACGGCGCAGAAATTTAGGAAGACTTTAAGAAACAGAGGCGACCGTCGTCGAGGATGTTCGTTGTTAATTACATACAGTCGGAAAGACATTAGCCGCCTTCTGCGCGCGACGCACACACTGTCAG